>BQNB010164980.1:0-14275 GCA_026074375.1 Tanacetum coccineum | reverse complement strand
CCCATGTAGGCTTAGTGACACAAAAGCTGTATAATTTTTGTATTTAGGGCGTAATAGTGGGTATTGGTTTGAGTATAGATAGATATAGGTACTTTCGGGTACGCCTAAATATATTAATATTGCGAAACGTAAACGTTTTACGTAGCCAATAAAAATAAAATGTGAAAATTTATAAATTATACTCCAAATAACTATATGAAACTTGTTTGACGTAAACTTTTATTTGTTTGATGTCCGTTTACGTTGAATGATGGTTTTTAGTTTACGCGATTTAACTAAATGGTTATAATTAAAAGCGAACGCGTAAAACTCTAAAAATAAATAGTGGTAATAATTGAGTCGGGAAATGACCTGAAAATATGAAATGTTATTGTCTCCACCCGTTAGAAGAGCCTTGTTCTCAAGGCTCAAGTGGCAACACTTGATGAAGGTACGGGTTTAGTGAAGAGATGTGGATACTTCTTTTGAAATTGGTCTTCACGTTCCCATGTGAACTCAGGACCTCTCCTTGAGTTTCATCGAACCTTGACAATTGGGATACGGATTTGCTTCAACCATTTGACCTCTCGATCCATGATCTCCATGGGTTCTTCCACAAAATAGAGCTTATCATCAATATGAATTCCTTCCAATGGAACGGCTAATGGTTTGTCGGAATAGCATTTCTTCAAGTTAGATACATGAAACGTATTGTAAACCCTGCTCAACTCTTGAGAAAGCTCAAGCTTGTAAGCAACGAATCCAACCTATTCCAGCACCTTGAAAGGTCCAACATATCTAGGGTTTAACTCCCCCCGTTTGCCAAAACGTACGACCCCTTTCCAAGGTGAAACTTTAAGCATAACTCTATCCACAACTTGAAACTTCATTAGCTTACGCTTTAGATTGGCGTAACTCTTTTGTTGATCCCGTGCGGCTTAAATTCTTTGTTTGATCTGGATGACCTTCTCGGTTGTCTCTTGAACTATTTCTGGACCGATGAGTTGAACTTCTCCAACCTTGGCCCAACAAACAGGTGAACGACACTTTTGTCCGTAAAGTGCCTCGAATGGTCCAGCCTTGATGCTAGCATGATAACTGTTGTTGTAAGAAAATCCAACTAGTGGCAAATGTTTAACTCAACCATTTCCAAAGTCGATCACACAAGAACGTAGCATATCCTTGAGAGTTTGGATAGTTATCTCGCTTTGTCCATCGGTTTGTGGATGGTATGAAGTACTCATATCCAAGTTAGTACCCAAAGTCTTCTGAAGTGATCTCCAGAAATTTAATGCGAACCTAGGGTCACGATCACAAATGATTGAGACGGGTATCCCATACCTCGTGACTACCTCCTTTAGGTACATTCTTGCCAATTTCTCTATGGAATCAGTTTCTCTCATTAGTGTGAAGATTGCAGACTTAGTAAGTCGGTCAACAATCACCCAAATGGTGTCATAACCTTGCGACGACTTAGGAAGCTTTGTGACAAAATCTATTGTGATGTTTATCTCACTTCCATTGGGGTATCTTGGGTTGTACCAACAAACCTGATGACCTTTGGTGTTCGTCCTTGACCTTAGCACATGTCAAACATTTGCTAACATAGGTGGCGATGTCGGCTTTCATATTGGGCCACCAATATAGCTTTTTCATATCTTGATACATTTTGTCAGAACCCGGATAGATAGAGTATTTTGATTTGTGGGACTTGTGCATGATCACAGTCCTTAAATCACCATAACATGGCAACTAACTCCTGCCATTTAAATATAAGGTTCCGTCAGCGTGGGGTTCCAACTTTTCCTTCGGTATATCCTTCTTGATCATACCACCTACATCTTCGTTCTTGAGATTCTCTGGTTTTTGTGCTTTGGTCTGAGCATTCAAGATTTGTTTAGGAAGATCCAAACCAATAGTCATCACTAAGGCTCAGACTCTTAATGGTTTAATTCGCTCTTTCCTGCTCAAAGCATCAGCAACAACATTTGCTTTCCCCGGGTGATAACAAATCTCACAGTCGTAATCACTGAGCAACTTCAACCAATGACGTTGCCTCATATTCAACTCCTTTTGGTCAAGTATGTGTTGTATACTCTTATGATCTATGAACACCATACACTTGGTTCCATACAAGTAGTGCCTCCAAATTTTTAGAGCAAACACCACTGCACCAAGTTCTAAATCATGGGTAGTATAATTTCTCATAAATCTTCAACTGTCGTGATGCGTAAGCAATCACCTTCTCGTTTTGCATCAATACCGTACCCAATCCTTTATGCGATGTATCGTAATAAACAATGAAGTTCTCAGCTCCTTGAGGGAGAGCTAAGATAGGTGCGCTACACAACTTATTCTTCAATGTTTGAAAAGCTGCTTCTTGCTTATCACCCCATTCAAAGGCTACTTTCTTCTGAGTGAGTTTGGTCATTGGCTTAGCTATTTTTGAAAATCCTTCAGTGAATCTTCGGTAGTATCCAGTGAGACCTAAAAATTGATGAATCTCTGTTGGTATTTTAGGAGACACCCAATCTTTGATAGATTTGATCTTGGCAGGATCCATGTAAATGCCTTGATTATCAATTACGTGGCCGAGAAATTGTACTTCGAGAATCCAAAATTCACATTTAGAGAACTTAGCATACAATCCTTCTTTCTTAAGCAATTCCAGAATTGACTTCAGATGTTCTTCATGTTCTTTCTTGTTCTTTGAATAAATTAGTATATCGTCAATAAATACAATTACAAATGTATCCAAATATGGTTTGCACACCCGATTCATGAGATCCATAAATACCGTCGGTGCATTCGTCAAACCGAATGGCATAACTTGCAACTCATAATCACTATACCGAGTCTTGAATGCCGTCTTTGGAATATCTTCTTCGCGTACTCGAAGCTGGTGATAACCTGATCGCAAGTCTATCTTAGAATAAACATTGGATCCTTGTAGTTGACCAAATAAATCGTCGATCATTGGGAGTGAATAACGATTCTTCACAGTCATCTTGTTTAATTCTCGATAGTCGATGCACATTCGAAATGATCTGTCCTTCTTTTTGACAAACAAGACCGAAGCTCCCCAAGGTGAGGAACTGGGTCTTATAAAGCCCTTGTCGAATAGTTCTTGCAGTTGCCTTAACAACTCTTTCATTTCAGAAGGAGCTAATCGATAAGGTGCTCGTGCTACAGGTGCAACACCAAGCATCAAATCGATTTGGAATTCCAATTGTCGAGTCGGTGAAAGACCCGACAATTCTTTAGGAAATACTTCAGGTAAATCTTGAACGATTGGTACGTCCTCAAGTCGCTTCTCCCCCGACTTGTCTTCAGTCTCCTTTGTAGTAACATGTGCTAGAAAGACATGATGTCCTTTCAACAAATATTTCTGAGTTTTGGTGCATGAAATGATATTCAAACGAGTCTCGCTTCCTTGATTACTTCCGTCACCGTGGATCATTAAGGTTTCATTTCCCCAGGGGATACGAACGATCTTCTCAGCACAATCGATGACAACATGGTACTTTGACAACCAATCCATACCGATTATGATGTCGAAGCTACCAAGTTCTATGGGAATTAAGTTTATGTTGAATGGATGGTTTAAGAAGTTTAATGTACAACCCCGAATGATAGTGTTTATCCTAATTATTTTTCCGTCGGCTAGTTCGACATCATAATAATGATCCAATGTGGTTCGTGTGATATCAATTAGGGAACGAAATGTAGTAGATACAAAACTTCTATCGGCACCAGTATCAAATAAGATAGAAGCATAGCGGTTGTTTAGAATGAACGTACCCGTAATGACGTTGGAGTCCGGGTTTGTTCCCGCATTGCCCACCACATAAACCTTGGCTGGTGCATTGCCGTTCCCACGTTGGTTACCACGGTTTCCATTCTTCAACTTCGAGCAGTCCTTCTTGTAATGCCCCTGAACACCACATTCGTAACAAGTGACAGCATTCTGAGTTGTTGCGGAGTTCCCACGATTGTTATTATTACCATTGGGTCCAGAACTCCTACAGTCACGAGCCAGATGGCCGATATTCTTGCACTTATTACACCTGGGAGCACATGGCCCTTTGTGGTGATAGTTGCATTTGGTACACAAGGGCAGTGATCCCGTGTACTCTCTCTTTTCACCAGGCCCAGCAGTGTAAGCTCGCCCAGTGTTCTGCCTCTTGTTTTGTTGTTGGTACCCTTGATTGTTCCCAGCATTAAATTCCAACTTCCTTTTCTGTTCAGCTTGTCTTTCAGTGATAGTGAGAACTTTTTGATCCATCTGATCATTAGCAAACTCAATTGCTTTCTCCATTTTCTTGGGCTGATATGACATTACATTTCCTCAAATCATATCAGGAAGTCCACCAACATATATCTCAACTTCTTTCGATTCCTTGTGGAACATCCTTCCACGCATCAATGCAAGTTCTTGGAAACATAGAGTATAGCTCGCGACATCAGTACCTTTTACTTTTAGGTTCCAGAGCTCAATTTCCAATTTCTTGATTTCACCTCTTAGGCAGTATTTGTCCGTCATCATCTTCTTTAGTGTCTTCCAGTCCATAGCATAAGCAACATCTTGTGTAACGGCCTTCATGTGGGAGTTCCACCATGTTAGCGCATTTCCAAGGAAAGTGCAAGTAGCGAACTTAACTTGGTTCTTTACAGCACAGTTGCTAATGTGGAAAACCGATTCCATCCTTTCAAACCATTATGCTAACACAATCACTCCTTCAGTACCCTTAAAAGTAAGGGGCTGACAATTCAGAAAGCATTTGTACGTACACTCACGCGGAGTGCGTATACTTCCTCTAGTTCTAGTGCCAGAATTGTAGCTACCGTCGCCATGACCATTTATGCTATTTCGGAGATTTTCATGATTAGCGAGTGCTGCAGACACTCTTGCTTCGATCAATTGTTGAACAGCAGCAGCTGTCATTAGGGCAGTAGCCGCCGCAGTAGCAGCAGCAGTGGCAGCAGCAGCCCTTGCAGCAGCAGAGGTTCTTTTTGGTGACATATTGTTCTAAATCACAACAATATAAAACATGTGAGCTTTCATAAACATCACAACATGACATGGGTGCAATATATATATATATATATAACAAGATCACATCACACAGTGATTATATAACATGACTGGGATCACAACACATAACAGAATTGAGATCGACATGACATAATACAACACATCATATATAACTGGGAAAAACATACATGATTGTCTGATACAATAATTGAAAAGTACAAATCCTACTGCCGTGCTAGCTGGGTACAACCCATAACACTTAGCCGGCTAACAAAATGATAGCTATGAATCTAACATGGAAAATGTAAATCTAGGCAGAACTACCAGCGCCCTCGCGATCGCCTGCATGAGTCTGGTCTCTAGCCTGAAGTGCCTGAATCTGTCCCAATGCTGCTGACAACTGTCCCTGTAGTGCCGAAACATGTGCAATCAATGTCGCCGTCAGTGACTCCTGTGAGGCGATGCGGTAATCCTGCATCTGGGTATGAGTCCTATATGCTTGCAGCTCATAGTGAACTGCCGTACTCAACCCGATGGAATGTGCCCAAGCCTCTCGGGAAACTAGGGCCTCCTGGTCCAACAGTCGTGCAGTCTCATAGTGAAACTGTCTATCCTCGGCCAATATGTCAACCCTCTGATATATCTGAGTCTGCCTGTCCTGAGTGTCCTCAATCACAGCATAAATATCCTGAGTGTCCTGCTCCTGCACCGCAGCGAGCTCGGTCACCCTATCATTGACCCCTTCGAGGGTCGTCGGTGCTACCTCCTCTACAGTCTCTGCTGGGTCTACCCAAACATCCCTAATGCCATAGCCGACCTCCTCGGCTCTCTGTCGTCTGACCTCGGCATCCACAGTGCCGATAAACCCATAATCCGCTCCATGACCTCCTGTAGGTCTAGGGGCAGCCGTCGAACTCTCTCCCACCTCATACCTCGATGTGAGAGCAGTCAGACATAACCTCTTACGAGGTGGTAACTCGGCCTCGGAAGTGTCCTCCCTACGGTCGACTGGTGGTATGAATAGTGAGGCTGGTAATGGTGGTGGTAAATGTAGTGATGATGGTGGAGGTGGTAGGGGTGGTGAGGGAATCTGAGGTAGTGGAGATGATAGTGGAGTAAGTGGAGATGGTGGTGGAATAGGTAAGGCAAGAAGTCTCTCGACCTCCGCCTCAGATGGCAATGGTACAGGTGTCTGAGGTCTGACGGACATCCTAGCCGTGTGCCGTCTAGGTGATGGTACAGGTGTAGGTGCAGCCTCATCAGTCTCAAATGCCTCTGTATCCTCAGCTGAAGGAACAGGGTCAATAACAGGTACAGCAGGAGAGTCGGCTGGAGCTAGGTGCTCCTCCTCCTCCTCGTCATCCTCCTCGTCCTCAAAGGGCTCCTCATCCTCATCACCTGTGTCATCATCATCATCATCATCATCGGAGGGCTCATCATCATCATCCCCTCCATCAGCAGGATAATCAGCATGATCCTCCTCGGGATCCGAGTCAGCAACGTAGCCCAGAGATAAGGCTATAGGTGAATTAGCAACAGCATAAGGCTGATCCTCAACGGGAGCCTCCTCATCAGATGGGGCCAAGTACTCGGGGTACTCTGGTCCCGGCACGTAATCTGGCGAGAGTGGTGCCTGCTCTGGCTCCTCAGGGCCAGGCACGTAGTCCGGTGATGCCGGTGCAGCCTCCGGTGAGTCAGGCTCCTGGAGTCCGAAGAAGTCCACAGCCCAAGCTAGCGGGTCTCCATGCGATGATATAGACGTATATGTAACCTCGGATGATGCCAAATCCGATGACATGACTGTATCTGTAACACTCAAAGAGAGTTTACATTAGTACATATATAAGACCAATAATAATATACTTAATATATTATAAACACGTATGAGAACCATGCAGCATCTAGTATACCCAACTAATGCAACAAGTAATGTATGAATGAATGTCCCATAAAAATCCCTTTTTATGATGCAATGTTTGAAAACGGTTATAGTCCAAGTAAAAACATTTGACCTGGTTCTCTATAACCTTGGCTCTAGATACCAATCTGTAACACCCCCAAATTGGGTCGCAGCGGAATAATGTGTCCGGGAGCGTTACTTCATAGATCAATAGCACAAGATATGAGAACGACCTCTAAAAGAGTCGTTTGAAATACGATACATTGGATTTATTGAAATTGTTTAATACAAAGCACAACGGCTTAAATTGTTCAACATTGAAATAACAAGATTTTAGATCATAACAAATATCCCAAGATGTAATGACTCCAAATCTTTTATGCATGACTCCCCAAAAGAGTATCCCCAATGTATCCTTAGCACCTCGTGCCTCATTGACCTGAGAAAACATGCTTTAAAACGTCAACATAAAGTTGGTGAATTCATAGGTTTATGTAAAATGTAATGTAGGACCGCAAGATTTTCCCCGTGATAATGCAACAGATGCAAACATCACAAAATGTAATTACGTTTCCCTAAGCTCATGACACTGAAGCTCGACATGTATGAATTGCAATATAAATTGCCAACATTGCCCGTGATGATGTTCTAACCCGCAACATCCTAAATCCGACATGGTATACGTCCGTTGTCCGGTAAACCGGCACAGTGAGCGCTACTCACCCGAACGGGGATGTGAATCCCAAATAGATCTATTTATAACATTCGCGCTCACACAAAGTAATTGACAGTTCATGATAATGGGCTCAGAGGGTTATCGCTACTTAGGCAAACACGTAATCATGTAAAAATGTACACTTGCGTCCAATCGTAAAACAATGCATGTTTCTCACCCCAAAAGTTATAAATCATTGATATAGTAAAACATGGGGCTATGAACTCACCTCAGCAAATGAAGTGAATGTAATAAATCAAGTGAGTGAGTCAACAAGCGAAGTCCGAATGCAACCTAATTAAACATATGTCGTATGAATACTATGTACTTTGAATAACTAATGCCATATATAATTCTATATAGTTACATCACCACCTAAAAGTGTTTGTTTAATTTATAAAATTAAACAATTTGATTTGCATTCGTAAAATAAATGTTCATGTATTTGAAATCGTAAAGATGATATATTTGTCCAACAATTTATTATTCGTCAAAAACACTTTATGTATTATTTATAAAATTTTATTATATAAATAATTTAATTATTTAAGAATATAATATTTATAAAGTTAAAAACATTTATAAATATTACTTTTAGTAAAAACGTCATATCTTTCTCGTTTCAAATCCGTTTTGCATATTCTTTACATCCGTGTTTTCGTATTTGAATGATATATTAAAATATCATATTTTTAAATATTAAGTTACTAATGAACAGTAACATTTAATCAATTTAATAAATTATATAAACTACTTTTATATAATTAATTGTTGTAATATTGAAAATGTCGTAATTTATTCGTTTTATCTCCGTTTAATACGTTCTTTATACGTATGGTTTCATATTTGAAAAATCTAATCAATTATTACATTTATTATATTTATTGTTTTTACTGTTATGAACTGTAACAGTAAGTATAAATTTGTAAAAATACTTTTTATAAATATTAATTGTTGAAATCGTATAAAAATCATATCTCGTTCGTTTTAATTCGGTTTTTAGTGATTCCTTCGCCCACGTCTTCGTAATTCAAAGTTATATCCAACAAAAATATTTCCCATTAGTCTACTGTAATGAACAGTAACAGGTTTTTATAAAATTACTTTTATAAAGTTACTTTTAGTTATTTTATTCATTAAACATGAAAAAGTCATAACTAATTTATTACCCATTGGTTTATCAATCATTGTTATTGTTCATCCTAGATATATAAGATCTAATCAATCTTGAGCTTAAATCGATCTTATCACTTTATAACTGGGATAGAAAATCTAGTAGATCACAAAGTTAAGATGATTAAATGTGATAACGGAACTGAATTTAAAAACAGAGAAATGAATCAGTTTTGTGAGATGAAGGGTATTTTGAGACAATATAGTGTAGCTAGAACTCCTCAACAAAATGGTGGATCAACAGTCCATAATGGTAGCAAAATGTAACCTTTAAGTGATGATGAAAATAAGGTTGATGAAGATCCAAGAAAAGAAAGTATGTAAAGATCAAGAGAAGGAAACACTGTTAATGCTGCTGGCACAAGTGAGGTTAATGCTATTGGTGGAAAAACAAGCATTGAACTTCCAACTGATATAAATATGCCTGCTATGGAAGATTATAGCATATTTGATTTGATTTAACTATACACAATTATATAAAACATGAAATTAAATTATTGAAAAGATTAGGGTTCTTAAAAGACCTTAATGAAGATGAGTGATGATAATACATATAACACCTTGTGTTTTCAAGTCATTGACGATGTCGATAAATCTACTATTTATTTTTTAGTGTTGTACGCGTTTGCTTGTAAATTATCCATCGTATGATGTTAAATAGCGTAGCTAAAATTTTGGTTCATGATAAACGGGGCACAAATTTCAAAGGTTTACATCAATCAAGTATTAAATAAATATTTTGAGAATATTTATGGTCTTTGGTTATTTTATTTTATCAGGTTACGTAAATTATGTACGCATTTCTACCGATAAAGTACGTTTAGGCATACAGGAAACACGTTAATTAATCTACGCTTCATCATTACCCACAATTGTTCCCCAATACTCAAGTTTTCATTAAGTTACCCAAGTTATATTACTTTACCACTTTGTAAATTACGGAAGTAAATCAAGACACAAATACTTGCAAGTAAATCTTTTATATAAAAGTTACAACCTAGTAACTTGATATATTTTCATCAGGATAATGTGTTAAATAACTAAAGGCTTCTAGAACTTTTTCCCCCTCCATTTCCACGGAAACAACAACAATATATGAGACATATAGCACTCAATTTTCACACCACTTGGTCTTGTACATCTTTTACTCATTAAACATAGCCATATCATGTTACCTTGACCAAAGACAAGACCATAAGCTTCCTTTAAGGACTCCTTTTGTTTCCTTAGAAACCCCCCCCAACTATTGCAATCTTTTGACCATCCTAGCTCATACATATACAAGTATGCAAGTAGTAAACACATAAATGGCAAACACTTAACCAAAAATCAAACAAAAACCTCCCTTATTTGCTCCTTTAAGCCCACGGCTCAAACACCCCTTTTGTAATAATCCATATCAAATTTTCTTCAACCTATACAAGTCATTACAAATCCATCCTAAGATATACTAAGGTGTTTGCAAGCCTTGGTTAACCATTTACAAGTAGTTATCAAGAAAAGGAAGCTAGGGTTTATATTTTGAAAACTAGGGTTTTTGTTAGCCTCAATTTATTGAGTCGAACAAGGAAGTTCGGTCACTCTACGATGGAGCTTCGGTCTTTAATTAGTTAATGTTGTAATAGGATAATATCGGGAATCGGGCTCGATAGTTAATCTAATATTGTATATGTTTCGGGTTTAATCCCAACAAAACCCGAGCCCGGGTCCTAGTTAAATATCCCGCGCGTCACTTTTAAGTGTCGGGGGTATATAAGACACTTTTCCACTTGGAAAAGTAAGTTGTTCAAAATATCTGAAATATATCTTTTCACTTCTCTCTCCATTTCTCTCTCCTCTTTCTCTCTCTAAACAACTCACCTCCTCATTTCTAGTTCCGATTCGTGATCGATTGTATGAAGTGAAGTGTTATCGGGATCCTACAATTGGCATCAGAGCTACGTGTGGATTCGTGGTTGATTCGTGTGGTTCAACAAGATCAAATTCGTGGTCAAAAAGAAGTCAATAGAAAAAAATCAAACCCGAATTTTTGTGCTTAAGTTGTGTAAAATGTTTATGTTATTAAGCTAGATATAGGCTTATGTAGCTAATTGTGCATGAGAAGTCAAGTTAATACGTCAAAAAGGGTGTTATAAGGCGATTTTTTTGAAAAAAGTCATATTTTCTAGGTGCGTTTTGACAAAACTGGAAAATAGTTCTCTCCCTGTTGCGTTTTGACTTTTTCATGTTGCGTTTTGATTTCTTCTTGTTGCGTTTTGACTTTCTTCATGTTGCGTTTTGATTTTTTTTATTAAACAGGTTCAAAACGCAATCATTGCGTTTTGGTTAGAAGAAATTTTAAAATATTAAAATAATCAAAACCCTATTTGAAAATTTTTTATGGTTGCGTTTTGGATATTTTTGAATATTATATTGGTTGCGTTTTGGTTATTGTTTTGATTGCAGGTTGCGTTTGAAGAAATTTCATTGCGTTTTGAAGAAATTTCATTGGTTTTGGACCAAAATTTCATTGCGTTTGACCATGATTCATTGCGTTTTGACCAAATCTCAACCACTGCGTTTTGATAAAGTTCATTGCGTTTTGATTCAAAAAGCATTGCGTTTTGTCTAGAAATCTTGTGTGAAGAAAAGGGTTTCAGTAAAACAGCCATAACTTTTGATCCGTAAGTCCGTTTTAGGCCCGTGGACCTCTAAAATCAAACCGAGAAAAACGAGAACGAAAGCCGCTGTAGCCACCTTTAGCGGTTAAGGATTTTTCGAGGGCCCAAACCATTGTTTACTATGATTTATTGACATTTTTCAGTTTTTTTGGAATTTGTGTTACAATTGTTTTTGTTCTAGCTCACGGCCCATCTGAATTTTTAGGCCTGTTTCAGTTTGGTAAGCCTATTTAAACAATCTGCTGTAACCCTAGCCAGAAAATTATCTGTTAAATCATTGGAGTGATTCCGGAATCATTCATTCACGGTTATTCTAGTGATCTTGTAAAAATCCCGTTAATCATTTGTCGGTTTGTTCATAGGACGAGTAAAATCCTTAGTGAACGTGAATTGCATACAACCACAACCTCAATCACATCATATCCACTTAAGATCCAACAACTTTCACTTCAACTCACGATAAAATGGAAAAGAAAGATACCTTATCTTCGTGTTCAGATTCAGAAATACAACAAATGCAACTAATTCAAGACAAATCAAAAGAAAGTTGCATGGTATCTTTTCAACGACTTCATTCACACCTCAAGTGTCTTTTAAACAACGACTTAAAAGGAGTTCGACCGAGGATGGATTCAACGCGCAATTTTACGAAAACTTTTGTGTCAAGATCTAGAGACTTTCACAGGCACGATGTTCAAAACATGGATCAACTTCAAAAAAGCAATTGAGAACAATGAATTTCAAGAGATTGGATCCTTGGCCTCTTTTAAAGTTCTAGGAACAGTTTCAGATGTATCAAGTCAAAGATTTATTGAATGAGGGAATTTATTGTAATGGGTCACGAAAACTACTTTCTAGATTACACTCGGACTCGATATTCGAGAATTCGTGATACACTGTTCGAAAACATCGGTTATGTTAAAAAGTCAATTGAGAAAGAGCGCTGCATAAAATTGGAGTATGAAGCAGGGTGAATGAAAGAGAAGCAGATGACATATTTCGAATTAAGCATTGGATGCTAGTTTTAGTTATTCATGAAAGCAATGGGACAAAATCACAAGTGCATGATTCAAGCAGCAGATCTAGAATGATGCACATGTTGTTGATGCAGATATCAGACCCATATATGATGAACAGCCAATGGCTGAGGTTCAAATCGAACTGCTGATGATATTGTATCTCGCTACAGGACAACATCTTACTAAGCAAACCTGAATCCATTAATGAAGGAGAGGTTGACCAGAATTGCTGAACAATGTCATGACATACGTCCTTTACCCTGCTAAATTAATCTGATAACATGACACTAAATCTCAATCAATTAATCGGTGTCTGAAAATGTTTGTCTCAAAAAAGACAGTTGCCCAGTTTCAAAAATATTTGGAAAATCGAAGCACATTGTATCAATCTTGATACTACATTACAAATGGAAAACAATGTTTTAAAATCAGGGGCAACAAAGTCAATTTTGAAAGAAAAAAGGTACAAATGACAAGGTTAAAAATGACATCTATGTAATTGAAACAATAAAATCGAATTGGAACAAGTGTGGCTAAATTACTCGTAGAGATTGAGCAGTTACATAAGAAAATGAGCACTTGAAACAGACTGTACAAAGATCTTTTGATTCTATCAAAAGGAACAGAGTTCAGAACAAAACCAGAATGACTCTTTAATGGAAACAACTGAACAAAAAGTATAATGAATGCTGATGTACTAGCTCAGATTCAGAAAAAGGTGTTTGCAATAGAGATTAAAAATGAGTTAAGAAAACTAACAGGAAATAGTGTGAATACTAAGTTTGCAAAGCCATCAATCTTGGGAAGAGAATTTCAAAACTACGGTTTGCCTCCCAAGTTGATGTGAACAACGACTTGTCAAAACCAGTCACTACACATCATTTGCCTAAGGGAAGAGAATCTGCCCCTGCAAAAACCTCATCACGTGGATTGCACCAAGCTCATCTAGTATAGCTCAAACGACATTGTTCATAATCATACATAGAGGAAGCTAAGATCAAAAGACAGATAAACACTCTAGGATCCCTAGAATTTTTCTGACTCCACATTTTGTAATACCATTTGGCTCACATGTCAGAAATGTATCTTTAATGCTAATCATGGACGCTTGTGTAATAAAATTCCTGAAAGAAGTCAACTCGGCGTCGCTAAAGAGTTCAATCAATAAGACAACAAACAGAAACAAAACCATAGAGCAAATAAGGGTGCAAACGAAACCAAAAGGACAGATCCCAAAATGACATAGGTTTTCAATCAAAAAGACTACCACTGTGCATGAGATCTTGTCGTTGGTGGCAACCAACGGGTAGAATTCTCAAGACTGTTTGTCTTAGATGGGTTCCAACAGGAAAGACATTCGCCTCTAGCACAACAAATGGTTCAAATGCAGATATCACTAACCAATGTAAAAGCAAACAAGCTCTTAATGTCAGTGCAGGTACCCTCTTAAGTACAGGTACATCGTTCTATCCTACAGAGGAAGGACTCAGAGTTTGGTTGCGAAAAAGGAAGATATCTCAGAAAACAGGGCTTCAAGGAATTTTGATCTGATGATCACACACAAAGATGTTTGATCACAGCAGATCAAGCCTCGGTCTTCATGTCAATGACGTTTGAACACAACAGTTCAAGCCTCGGTCATCAATGTTTAAAAGATGTTTGATCACAGCAGATCAAGCCTCGGTCTTCATGTCAATGACGTTTGATCGCAACAGATCAAGCCTCGGTCTTCATGGAAATGATGTCTGATCACAACAGTTCAGACCTCGCACCACAACGACAAGAGATGTCTGT
>BQNB010164978.1:0-14275 GCA_026074375.1 Tanacetum coccineum | reverse complement strand
ATACAAGGTATGGTCTGCTGGATGTGAGATACATTAAGGAACCAATCATCCCACGGTAATGTGTAGGATCGACTGGTTTCCCTTGTAGATCTTCATCCAGTTTGCTTTTTTCTACCATAGGGGTGTCAACGGTATCACTAGATAGCATACCATATTTCTTTATTATTTCAAGAGCATAATTAGACTGGTTAATAAAGATGCCTCTGGGACTTTGAGAAATTTGAAGTCCTAGAAAGAAAGACATTTTGCCCATCATTGACATCTTAAATTTAAAAGTCATTATTTTAGCAAATTCATCACACATAGCAGGATTAGTAGAGGCAAAAATTATATCGTCGACATAAATTTGTACCAATAAGATGTCGTGGCCTATTTTCCTGGTGAATAGTATTGGATCGAATGCACCCTTGGAGAATTCTTGGGATAGTAGAAAACTGGACAACATATCTTACCACGCGCGTGGAGCTTGTTTAAGACCATAGAGTGCCTTTTTGAGCATGTACATGTGATTTGGCTTGTCTTGATCTAGGAATCCTTCCGGTTGACTAACATAGACCAATTCGTGAAGCTCGCCATTCAAGAAATCCGTTTTGACATCCATTTGATATATTGTCATATTCTTGTTGGCAGCATTAGCAATGAAGATATGAATGGCCTCTATTCTAGCAACAGGTGCAAATGATTCCTTGAAATTAATCCCCTCATCTTGATTGTATCCTTTAGCAACTAATCGAGCCTTGTTTTTAAGTACACCCCGAGTTCGTCTTTCTTGACTTTGTAGATCCACTTTAGTTTGATCAACATTACGAAATCAGGACAGGGTACTAATTCCTAAATTGTAGTCTCTCAAATTTATGTATTTCTTCCTGTATAGCATCAATCCAGGAGGATTCGAGCATTGCTTCTTTGAATTTCTTCGGTTTAACTGAAGTTAAGAAGGCATTGAAATAACACCACATGGCGTATGTCTTAAGTTTATTTCTTGTGGAGACTGATCGAGAAGGATCTCCAATCACATTTGCTAGTGGATGATTCTTAGTCCATTTACCAAGAAGTTCTAATAGAGTGTGGGATGATCGCACATTTGATGACGATCCTTGAGAAAGCGAGTCTTCATGAAGAGTTTCATGAAGTGGATCATCATGAAAGTGTGATGTTTTTAGGGATCCTTCAACACCTTGAAAGATAATTAGAGATTGTTCTTGTTCTTGTGTTGACGGGTTGCTTGTAGCTGGTGCATCTTGGTCAATTGAGGTTGACACAAGTGAACCGGTTAGATCAACAGGTCTTGGAGCAGTAGAAACAAAAACTGAAGAAACAACACTTAAAGGAGGATTGAAGAACTCATAAAACATTGGTTGGAACAAGATATCCCAATCATTTTTGGTGGGTGGTACATAAGGTGGTTGAGGAATAGGATTTGGCACGAGTCCTGAACTGAGTGTTCCAGGAGTCATTAATTGAGGCGTGGGTCCTGAACTAAACTGTTCAAAAGCCATTAATGTCAGCTCATCAAACGTAACATGAATTAATTCCATAATTTGTCGGGTTCTTTTGTTGTAGATTCGAAACATTTTCTTTGCAAGAGCATATCCAACAAAGATGCCTATATCAGCTTTCGGTTTCAATTTACCTAAGTCCTCACTATCATTAGTCAGGTAACATAACAAACTAAAGACATAAAGAAATGATAAATTCGGTTTCTTGTCATGCATATGGTCATAAGGTGTCTTATTGTAGCGAAGACGTATAAGGGAACGATTTTAGGTATAACATGTTGTAGGGACTGCTTCTGCCCATAGATACAACAAAGCTTTAGAAATTATCAACATGGTACGAGCAGCTTCCACTAAAGTACGGTTCCGTCTTTCGACAACGTCGTTCTGTTGTGGAGTGCGCACAACAGATGTTTGATGTGAGATTCTGACATTTTTGTAATAGTCTTTAAGAGTCTGATTTACAAACTCGGTTCCATTGTCGGTTATGATATTAGGGACAATTGCATTCATACGAACTTGTATTTGCTTCAACAATTTGATGATGAACTCAGGAGCTTCATCCTTTGATCTTAAAAACTTGACCTATGTAGATCTTGAGTGGTCATCGACAATAACCAAGATGTATTTCTTCCTATTTATACTCTCTATGTCATCAGCTTTCGGTTTGTGAGAGGAATTCTTGCTTTTTCCAAGAGAACATGCCAAGCATAAATAATCTTTCTCAAATTTCAGCTTTGGTAGACCTCGAACAAGTTCTTGCTTAGCCAACTGATTTAGAGTACCGAAGTTTAAATGAAACAACCGTCGGTGCCATAACCAGCTTTTAGTCTTAGAGGCTTTAGATAGCAAATAAATAGGAGAAGACTTCAGCATATCATTGAGAGAAATAGTATACAAATTTGTGTCTCTTAATCCAGAAAGTAAATCATCACCGTCTACATTTTGAACATAACACGTATGGTTTCGGAAAGCAACTTTAAGATCTGAGTCGTAGAATTGACCCATAGAGAACAAATTATGCCCGAGACCCTCAACATAGTAAACCCGTAAGATTATAACATTCCCTAGCTGATAATCACCATAACCTATAATCTTTGCAATCTGATCGTTTCTAAATCTAACAGTACTAAAAAATTTGCTAACGAAGTTAATGAGCTAAGAACGATGTCCGGTCATATGCTTGGAGCAGCCCGAGTCCAGGTACTAGAGTACGATTTGTATGACCTAAAATTGACAGGGGAAGAAGATGGAGCAGTAGAAACATTGGATCCCCAGTTTTGCATGGGTTCCAAGTGGTTAGAAATCTTAGAACCTATGGTCTTAGATTTACTACTCAACCCTACATTTGTTATGTCTTTGAGTTTTCCTAATTTGTTACTACTTGGTTGTGTTTGCTTAACTGGTGTTGTTGATATAGATTTCCTAGAAGGCACTACATTAGTGGATATGATCCTAGTTAAAGGGCATGTATTTCCGTCTATAGTGGAGGTTCGTCTTGTAGGTTTCCAACTATATCCAACATTAGTGTACACTTTACTAGTAGGTTTTATAACACCCCTATTTTTGACATATAGCAGCGAAAGCTAATCTGGGGTATTATTTCATAGTACAACAGTCATAATCATAGAAAATGACTCAAAAGAGACGTTTTTAAAAGATAAGTTATCATTCATTATTTCATCAGAGTTTTTACAAACAGAGGTCCCAAAATCTACATGAAAACATAAAGTTTGAATGATAACAGTTTAGCCATCTTCAAGTTCGTGCCACTCCGTGCCATAAGATGTTCAGTTACCTGAGATAAACATGCTAAAAAGGTCAACACAATGGTTGAGTGAAATTCATAGGTTTATAGTAAATAGTGTGAATACAAGTCATCATAAGAGTGGGTTACGTTGTTATACACCCATAAGTGTAATAATTGCAATGAGTACAATTATTATGGAAAACGATTTTATTACGTCTAAGCTCATGGCACTCAAACTGACTAGTGTATATGTAACACCCCCAAAATGGGTCGCAGCGGAATATGGGTTTGGGAGCGTTACTTCATAGATCAACAACACAAGATATATAAGAACGACTTTTAAAAGTGTCGTTTAAAACTGATACATTGGATTTAGAAAAATGTTTGTTACAAAATCCTGAAGCTTTACTTGTTCATTGTTAAATTATACAAAGATTCCAGTTCATATTAAATGTTCCTCCAAAATGTAATGCAATCAAATCTTTAATGCAAATGACTTCTAAAATAACGACCACCAATGTATCCCTTGTCTTGTACCTCATTGATCTCCTGAGAAAACATGCTTTAAAACATCAATAATAATGTTGGTGAATTCATAGGTTTGTAAATTGTATGAGTGTAGGACCGCAATTGTTTAGAGTTTGTATTGCATAGTATACAATATCTAAAACAGTAAGTATTGCATGGTATACAATATTCAAAACAGTAATTGTTGCATGGTATACAATATCCAAAACAGTAAGTATTGTATGGTATATAATATCCAAAACAGTAAGTATTGCATGGTATACAATATCCAAAACAGTAAGTATTGCATGGTATGCAATATCCAAAACAGTAAGTATTTCAAAGTTACTTGCGTCCAATTGTAAAACAAAGCATGTTCTCACCCCAAAACTTATAAAACAAATCATGTAAAACGTGGGGCTATGAACTCACAAAGTATTAAAAAGTAAATGCATCGTTATAAGATAAACGGGCATGTAAACGAGTATGTATTCAAGTTTGTAAACGAGTACAAATAAGTAAACAAGTTTGTAACGAGCATGTATTCTCCCCCAAAACAGTTGAAAACAAGTAAAACGGGGGCTATGAGACTCACAAAGTATTAAAAAGTAAATGCATCGTTATAAGATAAACGGGCATGTAAACGAGTATGTATTCAAGTTTGTAAACGAGTACAAATAAGTAAACAAGTTTGTAACGAGCATGTATTCTCCCCCAAAACAGTTGAAAACAAGTAAAACGGGGGCTATGAGACTCACCTTGAGTTAATGAATATCAAGTATATCACAGATAATGCGTCACGGTAATGATCGAGTGCAACCTAATCCAATATAGGTCGTATAAGCACTAAGCACTTTGATTAACTAATACCATATACAATTCTATATAGCTACATCACCATCTAATCGTTTTAGTGAAATCGCATTTATAAAGTAAAAACGTTTGTAAATGCCTTGTTAGTAAAAATGACGTAACTTTCGCGTTTTAAGCCCGATTTTTACGTTTCTTATGCCCACGCTTTCGTATTAAGACGAGCTATCAAAATATGACATTTTCATATTTTTGACCTACTGGTGAACAGTACTTTTTACTGTTCACACCAGTTTATAAAATTATTTTTATAGTTTTAGTTATCGTAAAACTCGTAAATGTCGTATTTTATTCGTTATAGCTCCGTTTTTAGCGATTCTTTCGAGCACGTCTTCGTTTTTAAAAGTTCTATCATATTAATGATGTTTTCAAAATGTATAAACCTGAGATGAACAGTAACTTTTATAAAATTAGTTTTATAAAAGTATTTATTAACGTAAACTCGTAAACTACGTATCTTTTTCGTTATTAATCCGTTTTTCGAGTTTCTTACCTTTTTGGAATCGTCATGAGACGTACTATTTAATAAGAATATAAAATAAATACTTTTATTTTCGAACCAAAACAGAAGGTTTTGATGTTTGTGTTAAAAACATGTTTTAAACTTGATTTTGTACTTTTAAGTTTAACCATCTTGCTACAAGTCCATTACAACATCCATTATCACATGTATTACCTTCCTAGGGTCCTTAAGTCCATCATTGTCCAAGAAATATCCAAGGATCACAAGATCCAAATGTGTACATACTTATTTATCCATGAACTTTCATAAGTAACTTTTTATACTTTTACCTATATATGCTTTACATAACTTAACCATCACTCATATAGTGTATATACTTGCTTATTATCATGATCCATGACATCCATATATCATATAACAAAGTTTACCAAAATCATAAACAAGTGTAAAAATCCATTTTTACAAGTAAATAAGTTCCTAGATGGTGATTAACTACATAGCCATTATATACACATAAAATCATGAATGTAAAGAGATTAAGGTTTTTAGGTAACCTTAATATGAAGTGTGGTGATGAACAAAGTGATCTAAACCCTTGTTTAGAAACCAAACCCTAACTTGCAAGACTTGAAAACCCTAATCTCAACCAAAACCCTAATCTTGCTTTATCCTTGCTTAACCCTTGTAAATGCCTAAACCAATCCTTCTAACCACCTTGGGACATCTTAGATATCATGTAGGAATGTGTGTAAATATTGTAAGTAAAATTTTGTATGGATTTGGTGTGAGTTTGGTTTGAGCCGTGGGCTATAAGGGCACACTACAAGTAAGAATCCCTTTTACATGTAAAAAAGTCCTAAATAGTGATTTTTCTATATAAAACATCATATGCATATAAAATCATGAAAATGAAAAGATAAAGGTTTTAGATAACCTTAGTGATGAACGATGATGATGAGAAATAAGAGCTAAACCCTTGCTTAGACTTAAAACCAAAGCTAGCAACAATAGAAACCCTAGATTTCCAACTAAAACCCTAGCTTCCCTTATCTTGATAACTACTTGCAAATGGTTAGCCAATGCTTGGAAACATCTTAAAATATCTTAGAATGATGTATGTAGGTGTGTATATGTGGTAGAAAATTTGGTATGGATTTATTACAAGGGGTGTTTCAAGCCGTGGCCTTAGAGAGCCAAAAGAGAGATAGAATTTGATTTTTAGGTTAAGTATAAGATGTGTTGTTTGATGTTACTCTTCATATGCATGTAATATATAAGAAAAGGTGGAAAAATTGCTGCTAGCGTAACTGACCAAGATTCAAAGTAGGAGGGAAATTAAGGCAATGGGAACCATGGGACTAAGATGGAGTAAAATGGATGACTTAGTGTTCAAAACCACTAGTCCATGACCCTTCTACTTATGTTCTATGATTCCCTTGTTTCCTCATAGTGGAGTTATCCCATGATATTAAGGAACTTGTTCACTAGCTCTTTTCTTTCTTTTGATAAATAAAATGTTACTTGCAAATTGTTGGTAAAAGATGAAGTAATATGAAATGTGTAGTCATTTATTTAGCAAGTGTATGTAACTTATAAAGTCTTTGTTATCTTGCATATATATATGAAACGTGTACATATGCATGTATATGGGCAAATTTTTATAAACTTTGATCATTGTATATAAACATAGGCATTCGTTGAAGCGTAGAAAAGTTTTGGTGTTCTGGGAATGCCTAAATGCAATTTATCACGAAACGTATACACTTTACTATCCGATAAAAATAAAATGAACAAGACCAAAATATTCTCAAAATAATTATTTAATCACTTTGATGGTGAAACGCTTAATTGTTTGGGTGTCCGTTTTACATTGTACGCAATTTTTAGCTTACGCGATTTTTACTTAATACATGAAATTACAAGCAAACGCTATGACACTAAATAAATAGTAGATTTATCGACGTCGACAATGACTTTGAAAACACAGGTGTATAGACTAAAAAAGAAGGTTCCCCCTTAAACGAGCCTTGTCCTTAAGGCTCACATGCCAGCACCATTGACACGGTGGCGGTCCCTTGGTGAAGAGGTGGTGGGTATTTCTTCTTGAATTGGTCTTTAACGTCCCACGGGAAACTCAGGACATCTCTTGTACGTTCCATCGAACCTTGATTAATGGAATACTGCTTCGCTTCAACCATTTCACTTCACGGTCCATGATCTCAACGAGTTCCTCCACAAACTGAAGCTTGTCATCAAAATGAAGTCCATCCAACAGAACGGCTAACGGTTCTTCGGCATAGCACTTTTTCAAGTTGGATACATGAAATGTGTTATGAACCCTGCTTAGTTCTTCTGGAAGCTCGAGTTTGTAAGCAACCTCTCCAACCTTTCCTAACACCTTGAAAGGTCCAACATACCTGGGGTTTAACTTCCCCCGTATCCAAAACGTACACACCCTTTCCCCAAGCAAAACTTTAAGCATAACTTTATCCTTGACTTAGAATTCCATTGGTTTACGCTTTAAATCGGCGTAACTCTTCTGTCGATCACGAGCGGCTTGCATCCTTTGCTTGATTTGGACGATTCTCTCTGTCGTCTCTTGAATTAGTTCTGGACCGAGGATTTGAGCTTCTCCAACTTCGGTCCAATAAACAGGTGAACGACACTTTCGACCATAAAGTGCTTCGATTGGTGCAGCCTTGATGCTAGCGTGATAGCTATTGTTATAAGAGAATTCAACTAACGGTAAGTGATTAACCCAACCTTTTCCGAAAGTCGATCACAGCAAGCACGCAAACATACCACAAGAGTTTGAAATGGTCCTCTCGCTTTGGCCTGTCTGGTTATTGTGGATGGTAAACGCATACTCATATCCAAAATTAGTACCTAAAGCATTCGAGGGTGACCTCCAAAATTGGATGCGAACCTATTGTCGCGATCACAAATTGATGAAAACAAGTATACCATGCCCCTCGTGACAACCTCCTTATAGTATATACTTGTAAGTTTATCCATAAAGGATCAGTCTCTCTCATTTGGTTGTGAAAATTTGCAGCGCGAGAGAGCGTGAGTGAGTTGGTCAACAATCACCCAAATGTGTTCGCAGCCTTGCGACGTCTAGGGAGCTTTATGACAAAATCCATAGTGAATGTTGACCCACTTCCATCAGGTAATCTGGGTATGTACTAAATAATCCTGATTGGCCTTTGAGTTCGTCATTGACTCAGCACAAGGTCAAACACTTGCTAACATAGGTGGCGATGTCCGGATTTCATATTGGGCCACCAATATAGCCTTCTCATAACTTTGGAACATCTGTCGGAACCCAGATGTATAGAGTATTTTGATGTGTGGGACTCGTGCATGATCATAGTCCGCAAATCGCCATAACATGGTAGCCAACTCCTGCCATTGAGGCATAGAGTTCCATCCGCACGGAGTTCCAACTTTTCTGTCCTAATCGCCTTTGGATTTTTAGCGTTTTCAACCAATATTCCTCCAACATCTTCGTGTCTTGATGTTCTGCTGGTTTTCGTGCTTCGGTCTGAGCATTCAAGATTTGTTTTGGAAGGTCCCAAGCAAAGTCAGACTAAGGCTCCAAACTCTTTAATGGTTGATCTCTCTCCTTCCTGCTTAGTAGAATCAAGCAACAGTCGTTGCCTTTTCCTGGGTGATAACGCATCTCACAATCGTAATCACTGGCAACATCCAACAAACGACGTTCCTCCCCGTTTTAACGCTCTTTCTGATTAAGAATGTGTTGTAGGCTCTTATGATCAGTGAACACCGTGCATTTGTTTCCATACAGGGTAGTGCTCATAAATCTTGAGAGCGAACACTACTGCTCCAAGTTCCAAATCATGAGTCGTATAATTCTTCTCATGAATCTTCAGTTGGCGTGATGCATAAGCAATCACCTTTTCTCTTTTCATTAACACAGCGCCCAAACCCTTCTTTGAAGCATCGCAGTATGCGATAAAATCTTCACTTCCTTTAGGTAAGGCCAGGATTGGTGCATTGCACAACTTCTGCTTTAACAGTTGAAAAGCTGCTTCTTGTTTACACCCCACTCAAACTTGACCTTCTTCTGAGTAAGCTTGGTCATTGGTTTGGCGATCTTCAAAAACCCTTCAATGAATCCTTCGAAAAACCCACAAGATCCTAAAAATTGGACAAATCTCCGTTGGCGACTTAGGAGATGCCCAATCTTTAATGGATTCGATCTTGGCGGGATCCACGTGAATGCCCTCACTATCAATCACGTAACCAAGGAACTGTACTTTGGGAATCTAAAATTCACACTTGGAAAATTTGGCATACAACTCCTCTTTCTTAAGCAATTCTAAGATTAGCTTAAGATGCTCTTCGTGCTCTTGCTTGTTCTTTGAATATATCAGAATATCGTCAATAAAGACAATTACGAATTTATCTATAATGTGTTGTGCACACACCGATTCATAAGTCCCATTGAATACTGCAGGTGCCGTTTGTCAAGACCAAACGCATAACATAAAATTCATAATGGACCGTAACGGGTTCCAGAAAGTTGGTTATTGGAATGAGAGGGCTTCGTTCTCGAACCCTTAGTTGGTGATAACCCGACCTTAGATCGATCTTTGAGTAGACACTCAACCCTTAAAGCTGATCAAATAAATCATCAATTCTTGGGAGCGGATAACGTTCCATTACCGTAGCTGTACAAAATCCCGAATAAATCAATGCACATTACGGAATGATCCGTAACTATTCTTCTTGACAAAACATGATCGTAGCTCCCCCGGAGAGGAACTAGGTCTTATAAAGCCTTTATCAGATTAGTTCTTTTAGTTGCTTATATGACTCCGACAACTCTTTCATTCATAAGGTGCCAATCGATAAGGGCTCCCGAGCTACTGTGCATGGCACAGGTACCAAATCTATTTGGAATTCCACTTTTCGAGTCGGAGGAAGCCCCCGCAAGTCCTCAGGTAAAATCTCAAACTATTGGGTGACATTCCTCGGTCGCTTCTTCTCCGACTTGTCTTCAACCTCATTTGTAGTGACATGTGCCAAAAAGATTGGACATCCTTTTAGCATGTATTCTTGTGTTTTAGAGTACGAGATAATGTGTAGACGAGCCTCGTATCCCTGGTTGCTTTCGTCACTGTTAACAATTTTAATGTTTCTTTCCCAGGGTATATGAACGATCTTCTTCGGCACACGACAATGATTGCTTGGTACTTTTGATTTATCAAGAAGCAAAAAGGAGATATTTTGCTTGTACAGGTCTATGTTGATGACATTATCTTTGGTTCTACAAATAAGGAGCTGTGTACTGCATTTGAGAAGCTTAAGAAGGATAAGTTTCAGATGAGTTCTATAGGAGAACTTACTTTCTTCTTAGGATTAAAGGTAACTCAGAAGGAAGATATAACACCCTGTGTTTTCAAGTCATTGACGACGACGATAAATCTACTATTCATCTTTTATATTGTACGCGTTTGTTCTAAATCGTAAATGTTAAGCTAAATCGCGTAGGCTAAAAATTAGCGTTCAATGTAAACGGGCATCAAACAATTAAGCGTTTACATCAAGCAAGTATTAAATAATTATTTTGAGAATAATTATGGTCTTTGTTCATTTTATTTTTATCGGATACGTAAAGTGTATACGTTTCGCGATAAATTGCGTTTAGGCATACCCGGAATCACGTTAATTAATCTACGCTTCAACGAATACCCACAATTGTACCCAACACTCAAAGTTTTATTAAATTTACCCAAGTTAATATTACTTTACACTTTGTTCATAAGAAAATAAAACATTACATGAATACTTTCAAGTAAACACCTTTTTATTTTCAAACTACAACTTGTAACTAGTATAACTTTCACTAAATAATAAGTTATATATCAAAAGGCTTCTAGAAACCCATTCCCCCTATCCCACGGCATAACAACAACAATTGGGACAAAGAGCACACATTTTTCATACCAAGTTGGCTTTGTACTTCACTTGCATTAAACATAGCCATACTATGTTTCACCTTGACCATTGTTTCTTCCTTAAGACCATGAAGTTGTCCCTAAGACCACTATTGCATACTTTTTGACTAAGACTTATCATATATGCAAGTATCAAGTGGTGAGATAACACATACAACATAAACACTTAGCTAGAAACTCAAAAATCTCTCCTTTGGCTCTCATGCATGCCACGGCTTGAAACACTCTCCCAACCAAATCCATACAAAATTTTATACAACCTATACACACATATACACATCATATCCAAGATATTCTAAGATGTTTCCAAGCATTGGTTAACCATTTTCAAGCATTAATCAAGAAAAGGAAAGTTAGGGTTTTCACTTGGAAAACTAGGGTTCATATTGTGCAAGCTTTGGTTTTAAATCTAAACAAGGGTTTAGATTGTGTTAGTCATCATCTTCATTCATCATAAGGTCATCTTGAACTCTTTATGTTCTTACAATTTTCATTATATGCATATGTTAGTTCATTATAGTTTGAATCACCATTTAGGATTTTGATCATGTAAAAAGGAGTTTCTACTTGTTGTCATCATTTTGTACACTTTCACATATCTCATGATGTTAATGACATCATGTTAAAATGGACACATAAGTGATTTACACTCTTGGTTAAGCATAAAAATGATTATGTATTAATTAGGGTTTATAAAGTTATCTAATATGTTTCAAGTAAAAGAAATGCAAATGACATGTTAATGTTGATTATGGACTTTTAGTCATGTTATATGAACACTAAAATAAGATTATATTAGAAATATAAATCTTGTACACTTGGTTAATGTATAAAATGTTCAAGTATGAACTTGTAGTAAAAAGGTTCTTTGAAGTTATGGTATAAAAGTGTTAATATGGACTTGGTAAATTTGGACCATGAGGACAATTAGGGACTAATGGATCTATTATATGTACATATAACATATATGATATATGAGACTTGTGGTAGATTACAAAAGTGGGAAAGTATAAAAACAAAGTTAAATATGGACTTAAGAAAGTCATTCAATATTTCTGTTAAAAAGTTGTATAAAAATATATTTATTTTATATTTTTATAAAATACTATATCTCAAGACGAATCCGGGTATATAAGAAACTTGATAAACGGATTGATAACGAAAAAGTTACGATGGAAACAAGTAATACGTTAATAAATGGAGTCGTAAAGGAATTTTTATAAAAACTTTTTATAAAAATTATTCAAACAGCAAGTTTGGTATTTTTAACAAATTATACATATTTTTAGGATTCCAAAATGATAAGAATCGTAATTTTTCAATTAATAACGAACGAGTTATGAATTTCGCGAGTTTACGACAATTAATACTTTTATAAAACTATTTTTATAAAAGTTACTGTTCATGACAGAAATAATTATTTTGTAAACCTCCTAAATAAGTAGAACTTTCAATTACGAGAACGTGCTCGAAAGAATCACTAAAAACGGAGCTATAACGAATAAAATATGACGTTTACGGGTTTTACGATAATTAAAACTATAAAAATAACTCTATAACTGGTATGAACAGTAAAAAGTACTGTTCATCAGAGGGTCAAAAATATGAAAATGTCAAATTATGATAACTCGTCCTAATACGAAAGCGTGGGCATAAGAAACGTCAAAATCGGGCTTAAAACGCAAAAGTTATGCTATATTTACTAAAACGGTAATTATAAACATTTTTACTTATTAAACACAATTTTACCAAAACAATTAGATGGTGATTGAACTATATAGACCTATATGTGGTATTAGTTAAGCAAAGTGCTATATTACTAGGGAGTTTCATAATGAGGCCTCTTCGGGGTGGCGTATCGACGAGTTGTTGGATTTACGATTTAAAGTGTCCTAGCTCCTCATACGTTCACTACATGACCTCTTAATTATGATAGCCCAAACGATAGTATGATGAGCTATATAGGAATATATGATATTGGTAAATCGAAGTACATGGTACTTATACGACCTTAATTTAAATAGGTTGCATCTGACGATTTGCGTGGCGCATTATCTGTGACATACTTGTTATTCGCTCACTCAAGGTGAGTTCATAGCCCCACGTTTTACATGCTTTTGTTTTACAAAGTTTTTGGGGTGAGAAACATGCAATGTTTTACAACTGGACACAAGTGGTTAAGTTTCATATTATGATTACGTGTTGCCTAAGTAGCGATAACCCTAGTTGAGCCCATTATCATGAACTGTCAGTTACTGGATTATGAGCGCGAATGTTATGAATAGATATATAAGGATTGACATCCCCGTTCGGGTGATTAGCTATCACTGGGAAAACGAATGTGTACCATGTCGAACATAGGATGTTGCGGGTTAGAACATCATCATGGGCAATGTAGGCCATTTATATGGTATTCATTTATGTCGAGCTTCAGTGTCATGAGCTTAGGGCAACGTAATTACATTTATTTGATGTTTGCATCTGTTATATTATCATACACTTAGGAAATCTTGTGGTCCTACAATATACGATTTATCAAACCTATGAATTCACCAATATTATTGTTGACGTTTTAAAGCAATGTTTTTCAGGAGGTCAATAAGCACGAGGTGCAAGGGATACATTGGTGGTTTTGATTTGGATATCATGCATTAAAGATTTTGTCGCATTACATTTTGTAAATCTGTGATGGGCTAGAAATCTTTGTAATTTGAGCAAGTAAACAAGTGAAGCTTCAGGCTTATGTAACAAATACTTTGTTAAATCCAATGTATCAGTTTTAAACGACTTTTTGGTCATTCTATATTTATCTTGTGTTATTGATCTATGAAGTAACACGCCCCGGACCCTTATTCCGATGCGACCCAATTTGGGGGTGTTACAGTTTAGCTTAGTTCTAATTGCTTGAATCTTTTCAAGTGATAATTTAATTTCCGCATATTAGCTTTCTTATAGTTTATCTTTTCTTTGTGTTATTTGTTTCGTAACTCATTCTCATCGACCACTATAGGAGATGAGAATCCTATCCGTACTCTTGGAGACTACTCCAAACCTAGCCACGAGGGCTACAGGAACACCATTGAGCTCCCCGTAAGGAACAACGTGGTACCTCTTGGATCCGACACCATCCGGTTGGTACAAAACGGATGCTCATTCCACGGACTTTGGTCCGAGGATCTAAACCAACACCTCAAGGTTTTCCTAA
>BQNB010164977.1:0-14275 GCA_026074375.1 Tanacetum coccineum | reverse complement strand
ACCACACGCACCTTAGTGGTGTTAGAACCAAAACCAAGAGCACCATGCTGGTACATACCATTACCCCAACAAGCGCACCTTCGCTGCGTTTTTAAACAAAACAACCCGAACACCCTCCTCGGGTGGCTGCCGAATCAAGCCAACGCACTTTCAAGGGTGATTTCGGCGAGGGTGGTGTCGTCGTGGAGGAGATGGAGTCGGTGAAATTAAGGTGAAGATGGAGACGATGAGAGGGTGGTGTATGGCATGGGATGGTGATGGTTGTGAAATATCGCCGGATAAATGGTGGCGCCGGAAATGTTATAGAGAGAGAGATGAAGAAGATGAGGCTAGGTTAGAAAAATAAGAATGAGTATAACCTAATCCTTATAACTATATATAATAAAGTTTCCAAATGAAATGACATGTGTATGATACTTGGGGGTTAGGGGTGAAAATACTTTCACAGGGGCCTAAAGCGTAACTTATTAGTAATATTTTGTAAAATAATGGTTCGGGTCTCGTTTAGGCTCGTTAACGGACGATTAAAAATACGAAAGTGGCGCCATTGTTTTCTAAATAATTTTTCCAACAAAATGAGTACTCACTCGACTATTATTTTATAAATATTTTTATAAAATATATTAAAATGATTATTATTCATTAGTTTGATACTATTAAGTGTTGCGAGCAAGCTTTGTCCGTAAAGTTAAAACTTTATTTTGAACATTCGCGTTTTTAAACAAACATTTTTGAATAAAATATTAAACGATTTATAAAATACTTTTTATTTAATAAAAAGTAATAATTAAATATAAATTTAATTATTTTGGGTCGGTACGCGTTGTGTGCAGTTTTTAAAACTTTGCGGGGCTGTTTTAGCCCTCTTCTGCTTGTTTTCAAGTCTCGGGTAAAACTAAAAAGTTGCCAGGAATGTCGTTTTACATTAAATTGCTTTAGAGTCCGAGTTGTGAAAACGTGCTTTAGGTGGTCGTTCTTATAAGTCAAGCTAGACCCAAAAAGTCAAAGGGTGTAATCGTCATAAAAAAATTCAAAAATTCTCGGATGTTACAGTACCTACCCCTTAAAGAAATCTCGTCCCGAGATTTAATTTGTGTTATCCGATTGTGTGACCAAGGAAAGACTTAAGGTTTAATAACTCGTTCTAAACAAGACACTGATAACTTTATTCAGCAAAACTCGGTGTTTCTGCACTTCTCAATCTACCAAAAAAAAAAAAATTTGCTAGGTTTGTCCAGGATATTTAATCCATCCCAAAATGGGTATCTCAAAATATATCATTACAGATCTTATGACTGGTATAACCGCGTTATAGGGAAAGTCTCATTATAGTGAAAACCTTAAGAAGAAGGAGTAGTCGCGTGAGTATGTTTGTATAAGTTTCTAAATGTCCGAGGACGGAGTCTCGTTTCTACTATCTGCAATGTTCGATGATTCACATCAACGTGGCTTATGGATGTAAGTACCCAACTTACTTGGCAGTACTAGGATGTATTGCGACCTAAGTCTTCCTACTAGTGGCCCGGAATGAATAGTCCAACTATCTGTTTTGTCGATAGGTGTTTATCTGTTTTAAGGTGGTTGCATCACATTAGTTGATAAAGTTTGTACAATCTGGGGACCACTCCAGGACAAACAATAGCACCATAACGGACGATAAACATATAACAAACGTGATGGGATTACCGAGGGTGGAGGACCCTCAAGAAATCAAATATCCCCATTAACTAAAGTTCATTAAATGAGAGGGAGGATCGCGAAAAGTCAGCTTATGCGATAGTCGGCGGATTATGTTTACTCAGTCGTTAGTTATCGATGAATCAGCTCAATTAGCTCAGTGGTCACATGTCGGTTGGTGCACACGAACAGTTTAGTTCGCCAAGGATTTGCAATTGCAAAAGTAACAACTTAAGAATGAGATAAGGTAGTCCCAAGTGAGGCCTTACGATTCTGTCGAGTGGTAGAACACGATTGTGTTTCTAGACCCTTTTCAACAGATTCTGGCGATTTTCAATTTTTAGGTTCATACTCGTGTCATATCGGATACCATTAAGCCCACTCATTTATAATTCTTATTTGGCATAAAGAGCGTCCTAATTTATGTAAATAATCAATTGATTAAAAATTATTGGTTCGGTGATTTATAATTTTCTTATTTTAAATGAAGAGGCGTTCCCAATCCTTTTAATTAAACAGTTCATAAATATCCTACTTATTAATTCCCGGTGAAATAAGGTACTCTCTTAACCCCCTTCAAGGTGGTTGACATGACGATGCATGTGCTCTAATGGGTATGTGACGAGTGATTTAAAACTCGTCTTTGGAAGCTGGGAGTAAAACTGCCAGGCGAGATCAACATAGAGTTCAAGATAGGAAATGAGTACACTGGTTAGAGTAAACCAGGTAGAAGTCTCGATGAACCGGTCAACATAGCAATTATCATATAAATCCTCCTATTACAAGTCCCGCCTATACAAGACTTGCAGTACTTAGATTTATACATAATCCCATGTAACCAAAAATTATAACGGCCTTCGTGTAATACAATATAGTATAACGCTATGAAGAAAATAATATTCTTAAAGACCATTGTTTAACTCACAATGTCTAAGAAGCAAGATGAGACCATTGTATAATCCATATGCTCCTGGACGAGTAGAATGAGACCATTGTATAACTCACAATGTCTGACGAGTAGAATGAGACCATTGTATAACTCACAATGTCTGACGAGTAGAATGAGACCATTGTATAACTCACAATGTCTTAAAATATTCTGATATTTATATAATAATTCTTATATAAATATGCGTACGATATACGCGAAAGGAATGCAAGCATATATATTATATTATATATATGTATGCCACGTAAGCACTTAATGCAGCACGTAACGTAAGCACATAAGCAAGTAGCGTGTATGCACTTTGAAAAATTTGTTTGAATGCAATGTTGTGAAATACGTACTATAGTCTAGGATAAAAAAATGGCAACCTAGTTCTCTTACCAGTGCTCTGATACCAATCTGTAACACCCCCAAAAATACGACAATGCAGCGGAATACCACATGGGGTGCTACTTCATAATACACAGCGCTAGATACAAGAGAACGACCTCTAAATGTGTCGTTTGTAAAACAATCTCGTTGATTTAATCAAAATCTTGAATTTAATATACATTTGTCCCATAATTGCATCACAATGAAAAGCTTGAATGTATAGACTCCAATGCACTTCAAGAAATCCGAGCATATAATTTCCCTGAGAAAAACATGCTTAAAAAGGTCAACATAAAGTTGGTGAGTTCATAGGTTTCTGTAAATACAAACGTTAGTTTCAATAAGTGTATCTGCCCACTGTATCATTACAGTGTCATATAAAAACGTTTAATGACTACTGTCTCCCTACAGTATCATAAAATAATTGTGTGACCATTTAAATCCTTAAATGTCCTTCCAAAATGTATGTATGATTTTTAGAAATCAATTAGCTGTAAATATGCTGACAATTTCTATCCCCATAGGTCCCAAAATGTTAAGTGTCAAAGTTGGATCACAAATATCCAAAAATATGTATTTTCCACCTTTTAATGTCATATGTGTATAAAACTTGATTCCATCTACTTTAAGTTTCATGATTGTGGACGTAGACTTGTATGTATGCCAACTTTATTCCAAGGCATTGTAAATGTGTACCCATGTAGGGTGTTCCCTCCAAGAACACCCGGGCATTAATGAAAAACAATATGTACCCATCATGGGTGTTCCGTTAAGAACACCCGGCATTATTGAAATTATATGGTACCCATCATGGGTGTTACCTTCCAAGAACACCCGGGCAGTAATGATTGTTTGACCCGTAGGCGCCAATCCGATCGTGACTCCGAACATGGTATAACGTTCGTTCCCAGTGTTAAGACTAGGCACCGACGGGGATTGTCAATACCAAAATAGATCTATTCTTTAACATTCGAGCTCACACTCAAGTGATTACAGTTCATGCAACCTAAGCTAACTCCATATTACATAAAAGTATAGAATGCGTTTACGTTCAAAAGTAAACCCTGTATTGTATTTCCTCGGAATATATAAATGTAGTATGTAAACCAAATAGGTAAAACAACCATGTAAATGCGTTTGTAAACATGTATGCAGACGAGTTGAAAATGAGCACGTAACGAGTTTAAATCAAACACGTAATTGAATTTGTAACAAGCATGTTCTCACCCCAAAATATATGTAAAACATGTAAAACGTGGGGCTATGAACTCACCTTGATGTTGAAGAACGATTGATAGATAGGCATCTAATTCACTTTGATGATGAAGAATGATTGACAGATAGGCATCTAATATGCACAATACGAACTGAAGACGAAACTGCCTGATCGTGAAGATGCAGCTTAACTTAACGGCTAAGTCCCACTAGCCTAGGATAATGTATTTGGGTTTCCCGATGGATGATTACATCAACGTGACACGTTGATAAAAGATTTAGCTTTAATCTTTGAAATGGTTTGGTGGTTGGTTAAATAATATATTTAGAATATCCCAAAGTGGTAATATATATACTTTATATATTTAATTATGAAAAAATAACCCTTATATAATTCTTACCGTGAATTATATTAATAAAGACAGACAACTCAAGGATTAATGTGAACTGTATAATACTTTGCAAGTATAAAAAGTGAGAGTAAATAATTAACCAATTATTTCGACAGCTCATTTAATTATTAAGAAGTCCTTGTAGACACACGTCTTTAAGTTATAAATTAAACACACGACGTTTGTAAAACTTTTACAATAGTTATGGTGTTACTTTCTAGCTGAAAATTATAAAATATAAAATAATATTTTATAAACTTATATTTCGTTTCCTCGACAGGTCGCGTCTAAAATGGTTATCTCAATGTAAAAGTATAGTTTTTCGTTCGTTGTCAAGTTATGATGTAGTTATATTTTAATTACCTTAAAATATACTTTAATGTCTTTATTAGGTTTCTTTAATATATTATAAGTTTTATGTAAACCATTAATAAATATAGAATTTATATAAAATTTTCTTCATGACTGTTGCAGTTTTATAACGTTTTCGTTTCTTAAAACTTACGCTTTTCCTTTAATCAAAATATATTGAAATCATCTCGTTTTTCAATAATTTCAAATGCCACGCGCTTTCTAGTTACAATATATAAGTTGCAAGTAGTCACGTTTCCATTTTTCAACTCCCGCGTTTATCTGATCATGACATATATGTTCACATTTGTTATAACGGAAACTTTACAATACTAATAAATATTGTATTTATATAAACCTTAATCCGCCCCTTTTGTTCCGATTTATAAATTTAATCTCGTTAAAAATTTTATATTCATAAATTTTTAATATATATTTATTGTTAATTCATCTTAAACTCACTTAATTAAATAATTATAATTATTTACCATTTAAAAAACACCAAAAAATTGTTATCCTGTTTTAATATTTATTAAACTTAATTATTTTTATCTTGTGTTTTGATAATTTAAACCAAACAAAACACCTCGTCGTTTCGTTGAACATACGCACTCTTGTTGTTCTTAAAACCGAACAAACACACCCGTTGCCTAAAACCCACTGCAGAAACGCCCCTTGCGGGCTGTCACAAACCAAACGCACCCTAACCGGTGCCAACCCACAAACAAACATGCCTCTTGTGGTGATACATCAACCACACGCACCCCTCCTTGGTGCTGCGACAACCCATACGCACCACTAAGTACCGATAAATAAACTCACCCAACGCACCCTCACCGGTTTTTATACCCGGCTGTTACCACAACAACCCGACCCAACCCACAATCAAACACCCCTAGCTGCTAACCCATCCCGACAGCCCAACCCACGGCTGGTCCGACTGTTAGCACATAAAACCAAACCACACCCTATAACGGTACACCCTAGCTGCTAAACCCAACGCGACCCTGGCTGTCCCACAGCCCGACCCGACACCCCTCCCCCCTGCGGCTGCCTTGCACCGAACAACCAAACAAACAGACACCCCCTCCCCACGGCTGTTTAAAACAGCCAAACAAACAAACACCCCTAAACAAACGCACCCTTGGGAGGTGGCGGTTGTGGTGGTGTTTCCGGTGGGGAGGCAGCCAACGAACAACCACCCTTGTGGTGCTATACCCGGACCCAACTTCTTCGGCTGTTATACCCAAACCGACGCACCGGTAGCGTGATATACCTCGAAACCAAAGCGCCCCTAAGGGTTGTAACCACAAACCAATCGAACACCCCAGTGTTGTTATAACCAAACCGGGACGCACCTTGGGTGGTGGTCTCGGTGGTGATGGGAGTCGGTGATGTTGGGAGTGACAGAAGAGGATGCAATGCGGTGGTAGAATAATCATGGTGGCAGCGGCGGTGAAGCTGCCGGAGTGGCGCGTGGCCGCGAGTAAGTGGGTGGATAGGATAGATCCGGTGACGAGGAGGAATGTTGAAGCTCGCCGGAAAAATCCCGCCGGAAAAGTATTCCGGCGGCGGCGCGGTGGTGACGGCGGCCGGAGATGGTGGTGGCCGGCGGCCGGTCAAATGGGAGGGAGAGAGAGATTTTTAGGAAGAGTGTGTGTAAATATAAGATAGAAAATGAAAAAGATGTATATAAAATTTTTATATATATTAAAACTTTATATTAAAAGTGCCTCTTTGAAATAGTTGAGGGGTTAAAGTGTAACATTTTTATTATAGTTTTTATAAAAACGGTTCGGGACTCATTTGAGCGACCTAACGGACGATTCAAATCTTAAAACTTGCGCCATTGTTTTCCGAATCATTTTTCTGATAAAAATGAGTATTTACTTGATAATGTTTCATAAATATTTTATAATATTTAATAAAATATCTGTTTCCATTTTGTGACACCGGTTCGTCTTTTTGAAATAAAATTGGATTTCAACCTCGAGTTTTCGCGTTTCCGCAAACGATTGTATTAAATGTATTGTGCCAATTTATTTACATATTTTTATTAAATAATAAATACTGATAATTAAAAAACATTTTAATTGTTTTGTGTGGTCTGCGTCGTATATTGTTCGAAAAAATGTTTGCGGTGCTGTTTTAGCCCTTTTCGGCTCGTTTCCAGGTTTCGGGCAAAACTGAAAAGTTGTCAGGAATGTTGTTTCACATCGAATTGCTTAAGGGTCCGAGACGTGAAAACGTGATTTAGATGGTGGTTCTTGTAAGTCAAGCCATACCTAAAAGTCAAAGAGGTATAATAGTTATCTTAAAATACGGAAAATTCTCAGATGTTACAGATTGTGCCTACAACTTAAGATTTTCGTGCATGATAGGTTTCGAACATGTAAAAGCTAATTTTTCCCAACTTTGTCCGTTAATGTGATGTCTAGGGAGTTCTATAATTCTGTAATAAAGGACCAAGTTGCATACAAAGGAAAGAACGTAGTCGAAGCTTTTATGAATGTACCTATTTTTGTTAGAAAATTTTCTGTTGTAACTCATTTTGTAGTAGTGGAAAATTTGGATGGCTACCGAGACCAAGACATGGGAGATATCATTCTTGGAGAACCGTTCTGCAAAGCTTCATGTGTGGAAGCAAGAAGGGTTGATCGATTAATCACTATCCACAATGGTAGTGAGAACGTGACTTACCAAATGGCGTCATCACATCCAAGGTTTAAACATATATCCAATGCCCAATGCAACAAGATCAAGTTGTTACTAAAGGTAAGTATGCACGATAAGCTAAATGGAATCTCGCATCCGTACCAAAAACTCAAAAGTTTCTACAAGGGGGTCTTGAACTTAGGACCCGAATATGTCTAAGATACGAAGGTGGAAGAATGGCTCACATGCTGGCACATAAGCATGCATGAGATGGAGTAAAAAGGAAGCTGAGGAAAAAGTCTAACTTAAAGACTAGCTGACTGAAGTAGTTCCCGAAGAGAAACCCGGATTGGTATTGATTTTATCGAGTCTATCTTCCCAGACATCAATACGACGTATCCGCTCCATACCATATGGCATATTGAATGTCTGGACGTTATCAGTCCTTTACTTGTATGCACTTTAAACATTATTGTTAGTTCTGTCTATACGGAGTATTTATGAATATGATACGGCGTATTCAATAGACTGGCCTGTATTTAGATACTTTTACAGGTTTCTCAATACTCCGTATTCCAGATTATGGATACGACGTATTGGTCTCTTGTAAAATTTATTGTTTACTTTATTTATAATTAACCGTAGGTACCGAGATAGGATTTTGCATGTTTTTCCTATATTTTGCACAGGACCTCGCTGCAAAAGAAATCGACGAAGTTAGAATCTTGTGTGTGTTGTAGTCATGCTGGTATTCAGACGCATTTACAACACATATTCTTGCTCATAAACTCAACTTGGAGAATCTACCGAGCAAAATATCAGGAGAGTTTCTCATTCTAATTCTTTTTAGTCCTGTTTTTAATGTTTTATCTATACAACGAGGACATTATATAATTCAAGTGGGGGGATGGGAATTAGAATGCATACTTGTCCTATTTTTCACATTAAAATGCTTAAATTATGCTTAAATTTAAAAAAAATCAAGCATACTTTTGTGAAATTACTTGTTACATAACCCGCACACAATAACCCTTATTAGATATTGTGAGGATTTAACCTTATTCGTTTCCAAATGTTTACCCAAATTCCACAAAAATATGAGTGTGCCAGTGATGTTGTAGACTTTAGAACTTGGCTTGGTATATCTATTCGAGACCACAATAATGAGTACTATGGATTTAGATGGAGTAACATGTTTAAATTGGTAAATTTTTTTAGGATTACAAAAAAACAAAACCAAAAAAAAAAAAAAACCAAAAAGCCTATAAGATGTTGTTTTATTAACTAAAATATACTGGTTTGTTACAATCACCGTATAAACCTTTTGTTTACTCTCATTTTAAGAGTAAGATACCCTTAGAAAAACCCAATAGAGCCAATCCTTTAGGAATTACACCAACCGTTTGTTTCGTTACACCTTACATCTTAGCCTACCCTGTTAGATTAAGTCCATTTATCAGTTGCTAGTTGCTTAAAGTTTAAAGTATGTATTTCCCAAGTCTTGTGTCATTTTCTATCTTTGGTACGGTTGGGAAGAAATTTGCATATTGCAAATGGGAATATATAAAGTTGTCAAAACTCATGTATTTTTACTACCATCACTTGGTACATCCGAAGAATGAAGAATCATGGAGGAAATTATCCGGAATTATTATGATCGTGAAGATGGTGAAATTACACAGAAATTCGTAGATATGTATTGTTAAAAAAATAGAAAAAATTAGAAAAGTCACAAAAAAAGAGGAGGAAAGTTTAAAGATATTCGGTTCGTTAAAGGTTAAACCGATGAAATTATTTAAAGGATCGATTATTCGTTGATGGATGGTTATAAATCAATGATGTAAAGTTTTGTGTAAAGTGGTAGATATCGCCACTTGCCTTTGTAAAAGTATGTAAAGTATGTGATGATTGGAAAGTTAACAGTTAAGGGAATGCCAACTTAGGTTGTTGTTTTTTATCTATGACCAGGACGTTTGTGTAAATATTTATGTGTCTTTATCATGGTAACGGTCGGGAAAAAGTGTCTAGCAACTTGTACCTTATCTGTTTGGAATTAACCTATTTGTTTCGTGAATTTTATTTAACAACAATTTATTTCCTTTCCTAATCATTAACCTTGGGTTTTACTCGAATGAGGATGTGATCGAGTCATGCATGTCTATTCCGTCGTTACGGCCATGTATGCGTGATTCAGCTGCCTTGTTGGTTTATTACTTTTGGTGAAAGTTAGAAGATCCATACCCTATATCATTCTTCATCCTAACCCTTAGTTAAACTCGAATGAGGATGTGATCGAACACACATGTCTATTCCGTCGTTACGGCCATGTATGTGTGATTCAGTTGCCTTGTTGGTGTGGTACTTTTGGTGAAAGATTGTAGAATGATCAACCCTAAGCCTTATAATAAAAACCCATTTTACCTTTATAAACTTGTTACTCCTTAGCTCTAGTGGTGGAGATGTGTATCCTTGCCAAGCCTATGATAGAATACTCTCTGATTGGGTACACTGCCTGTTAAAGTGTTGTTTTAGGTAAAGTTAAAAAAATATAAATTTAAAACTTTAATACTCTTAAATAACACCTACACGAAGACACATCAAGTTTTTGGCACCCTATCAGTGCGGGGAGTGAAATTTTAGGGGGGAGACTGTGTATTTTATTATGGAGTATAGAGAAGGAGGGTGGAGATAAGCATTGCAGGGGACACATTACGTGTCATCTTAAGTGGCACCGCATCTATAGGAGAGACTTTAGTGTATACTGAGAGTGATGTCAGATTTAAATTATTCAGTTTGATCATCTACATATCTCTTACTCTCTCTAGACAGATTCGTAAATTCTTACAATCAGATTAACATAATAACACAAAATATCAACGAAAGATGAAATTTTTGTAAATTCTGTAATATTTGTGTATTTGCTTATATATTTTTTATTGTTTTGTTTTTTTAAATTGTTTTCTATACACTGTTCTTGTCGATAACCCGATATGGCGTATCCACTTCCATTGCATACGTCGTATCTAACTTTCTAAACCAATACAGCGTATTCATTCAGTAGATTGATACGACTTATTCAGATCAATTAAATACGAAGTATCGATCGTCTGATACAGTAGCAGAAGTTGATTTTTCGTATTTGATTTTCATGCTCGATTTTCTGTATTACTGTTCTTCCGAGCAAATCCTACTGATATTTTTACAATTGTCACAGATCATACTAATCAATAGTGAAAATATTGAAAAAGTAATGGCAGATATTCAGATAAAAACAACTATGGAAGAATTCGCAACTAACGACAAAGCAAATTATTATTCAGGGATTGCAAGTATTATGGTTAATGATAAAAGATCCTATGACCTAAAAGGTAAATTCCTTGATGATTTGCGCGATAATGCCTTTAGTGGGACTAATGGAGAAGACGCGGTGGAGCATATCGAATACTTTCTTAAAATTGTTGACCCCATTAACTTGCCGAATGTGAATTATGAGCGACTTAGGATTTTTGTTTTCTTGATTTCATTAGTTAGAAAAGCAAGGAAATGGTTTGATGAATTTAAAGGTTCAATTACTAGTTGGGTGGATTTGACTGTAAATTTTTTAGAAAATATTTCCCGCCTTCTCGTACTGGTCGGATTACGGTAACTAAAGTAGTAAGGGATCCAAGCAATTAACGTACGAAAAATGGCTGGCCTCGAAATTCGCTAACGATATGATTATGGATCCATTCACCAAGAAAGTTTTATGGGATTTTTGGATTAAGAACAATGGTCAAGAAGGAGTTGATGATGAGGAATTTTCTGATGTTGAGAAAGCTAATAATGATGATGAACAAGAAACGACTGAAATCTTTAGAATTGAAACAAACTTGTTTGACTACGAAACACCGGTGTGCACAAAATTCAAGGAGTTCAATTTCCTTCTTAAAGTTGATCCGGGATTATTTACTCATGATATTGAAAGAACTAAGAGTTACTAAGATTATGAGAACGAATTGAATAATGAACTTTAAGAGCCATGGTCCGAGGATGGAGTACCATATGATATGTGTGATCATATTTACAAACCTTTCCGTTTTAAAAATGGGAAAGCTAAATGGCCCACTTGAAATTCAAACGAAGATGGATTATGTAACGGAGGAGAGTTACCGGGAATGGTTCGGATTGGTTACATGACATATTTTCATGACTATGAATGGTACGATGAGTTAGCAGACATGAATTTGAAAGAAGAAGCCCTTAAGCAAAAAGCTATTTATGAAACATCATGGGGTGATGAAAGCCAAAGTGTAATGAATCTTTGCGCATGGTTAAAGAAGTCTTTTGGAAATATCCACGAACTAGATTATGAACTATTGATAAAACTTGAAGATTATTGGTGGAAAGTAAATGATCATGAACGCTCTCCATTTTCTAATTAGAGGAATCACATACAAGGACCATACGCAAACTACTATAGAAACTTTTTGGAAAAAGAAGAACATAAGAATAATGATAAACATAGATTATTCGATGATCAAAAGCGACCGGTTTGCAATATAAGAAGATTTGATATGATCAAGTATTCATTCAGTGAAGACAAGGAGTATGTTGCTATAAAAGAATGTGAATACAATGATTGACGAACACAAATAAAGATGCATGCCGCACGTACCAAGAGATCTTTCGTAGAATGGACGAAGGATTGTAAGGTACATGCCGCTAGTGAAGAAAGGCTAAAAAAAAAAGCCAACATAAAATGACTACCAAAAGAAAAGTGCATCCCGGAGACAAACCCAGATATGTTATTTAATTTTATAAACGAGTCTGTCTTCCCAGACGCAATACGGCGTATCCACTCTATACCATAGGGTAATGAATGTCTGGACGTTATCAGTTGTAGCATCCGTCAATCTTAGAGGTCAGAGACCGAAATCAAACGTATGATAATTGACTCTTTTGATTAATTGTGGAGTCACTTTTATGTGGTCATACTATTTTTAGCATTTAAAGCTTGATTTACTAGGAACCCTAGTTATACGAACGCACATTTTACCTAACGATCCTAGTTAACGGTCCTAACTACCAACGATACGCTCAAATAACATTATAACAATGAAAAAACACATGGGAAAACATAATTTAACAAAATCATAAACTATCTCAAAAGTTACATTTTTACGACACTTTACGTATTTACCGAATGTACACAATTTATGCAATTTAACTTACACCATTTAAACAATACATACACTAGTTTTAAAACAAAAAAGCCATAACCCCCTCCTAAGCCCCAAAAAACATTCATAGACACCCAAGACCACCTCATTCTTCCTTTCTTACAAACCATGTAACACTTGTATCTTCACTTAACACTTGTCACTCTCTTTTTACTACCACTCTTACACCTAGCACTCACTCCACATCTCTCTAATTCAAACACACTCATCTCATGCAATATTCTTTCTAGAAACTCAGCTCCCATCTCCTTTTTCTCTCTCATTTTGGACGCCAAACTCAACAACAACTTCAACAAATCAAGATTTAAATAAAACAATGAGTATTTTTAGCAATTACTTATGGTAAAGGATTTTTGATCAAGAGATACTAGAAGGACACCACCAAGAACATCAATAACCTCAGTCCCTAACATTATATCACCTTTCCATATATGTTTTAAAGGTAATCATTAATGCGGTCGTCGTAGGACTTCTACAAGAAGTTTTACAACTCCCTAGGCAGAGTACCTAACTGTTGTAGTAGTAGTAGTATAGGCAAGACTCGGGGGTTGTTATCGTTCTCTAGGGGAATAGGTTAGGAAGGCTAGATCACGGTCTAACAGAATTATAGGGGTTGAGAGAAGATTATTTTTATATTTTTATATTTTATAGAACGCAGGTAAATCTATGGTTTGAGAGGTTGGTTTGATAAACTATTAACTAACTAAACTAATATCTAATCTACTGGTGATAACTTTATGATAATTAAATGTATTTACTTAATCATGCATTACTTATCAGATTGCTTCTCCTAATCTTGTTGCCTTGTCACACTTGTGATGATTTGTGTAAGTATTTCCTAGGTCATGAACGGATTACACGAACCCGTCGTCTATTTAATATTCCGTTAAGGCAACACACAAGTAAGGTAGTATGAAGACTATTACAAGGCCCCTAAGAGTATATTAAATGCGTGTGAAATATCTTAAGAGGGATCAACCATATAAGGGGGTAAGGTAGTATGAAGACTGTTATCCGATGGTATCCTTTCTACGCACTCGCGTTTCCCTAGACGTGTCTACAGCGATACAGACAAAAGCTGGTTTTCTAAAGCCTAACGCGCACACTCATAAACAAGTAGCAATAGTAATAGGATCTACAATCCGACTTTCATGCAATCATAAGCAAATACAAAGGAGGGTTTAGCCTAACATGTTAAGGATAAAGCAAAAACATAGATTAATCACACAACACATAGACATATTGATTGATTAATGAATGACACTCTTACTTGATTAAAACATCCCTAGAAGGTAGTTACAATAGGGTTTGAGGCCCTAAAAATGACCTTTAAAGTTGCTGCAAAGACTAGGGTTCGTCTCCTAAATGTTATACAAAGTTACCCACTTAAAACTCTAAAATCGGTTTTGTATATATAGAGATATCGCTGCGACGGCGTCATGTTG
>BQNB010164976.1:0-12491 GCA_026074375.1 Tanacetum coccineum | reverse complement strand
AGATTTTGACCTTTTGCCTTGGTTAAGGGCATTTGGTTGAGACTTGCATTTGAGTTATTTTATATATGTGTACTATCTGACGAATCAGTAACGGTCAGAAAGAAGTGTCTAGCAACTTGTATTTTAGACTTAATCTATTTGTTTCGTAATTTTTATTTAACAACAATTTACTTCTCTTTCCTAATGACTAGCCGTTGGTTTTACGCGAATGAGGATTTGTACGAGCGTGCATGTCTATTCTATCGTTACGGCCATGTACGCATGTCTCAGCTGCCTTGTTGGTTTACGACTTTGGTTGAAAGTTAAAAGGTCCCTACCCTATATCATTCTTCATCCTAACCGTTGGTTAAATTCAAATGAGGATGTGATCGAACACACATGTCTATTCCATCGTTATGGCCATGTATGTGTGCTTCAGCTGCCTTGTTGGAGTGGTACTTCTGGTGAAAGATTGAAAAATGATCAACCCTAAGCCTTATCTTACAAACAGATATTTACCTTTATAGACTTTTTACTCCTTAGCTTTAGCGGTGGAGATGTGTATCCTTGCCAAGCTTATGATAGAATACTCGTCACGACTAAGCAATTGAGTGAATTAGTTACATGTTACCACATAGCAATTGAGTGAATTAGTTACATGTTACCACATAGATCAAAAAAATGCTTTAACGGAAAATATCCTTAGGGATACATTTTTATGAACTTCTAAATGCTACTTGAGGACAAGTAGGATTCAAGTGGGGGGATATTTGATGACATCAAATAACGTCTATTTTATAGCATCATTTATCTCATGTAATTAACCGATTTTGTATTATTATTGCAAAGAATTGTTTCTTAATCGTTCATATTTGAGAATTGCAGTAGTTATGGAGTACTTGGTGAAACTTGACTAAAAGGCGCGCATTTTGGAGCTTAAACGAATATATTTTGAAGATTATTGTTCTGACAACCAATACGCCGTATCCATTAAAGAAGATACGGCGTATCCGTGCATGCACTCGCTAAAGACCACGTAGGACACAAGACCAATACGCCGTATCCAGAGAAGATTAATACGCCGTATTGAAGATATAGAAGGTGAATATTCTAGAATATATCAAATGTGGTCCTTACTCCAAGAAACTCCAATACGCCGTATCTAATACCTTAGATACGCCGTATCAACACCGACTCCAGACCCTATAAATACAAAAATCAAAAACGAGTTTTAAGTGTGTTAAATCATATTCTCGATACCTAAACCACAAAAGTTGATTTTCAGAGGAGAAAAAGAGCAGAAGAGGTCTCGCAACGCATTCCAATCCATAGGAGACAACGTGTAACTTCTTATACTTTTGTAATCATTCAGTTTTTGGTATCAATCGTTAACTCAGTTAGTTTACCTTGGCTAAGCCATTACTCTTGTATTAATTATGATGTTTGAAGGCTAATACCTTCGGGTATTGCCATTATTATAAAGATCTGAATGTTTGATTTTGTTTATATCTCGGTTTCTTAATTTATCGTTGTATTATTGATTATGTTTATCGCATGATACTTGTTTACGTGCTTAAGTATGCGACCTATCACTCAACTGGTTCTAGTCCTACATATTTAATGCGCTGCAACTTCGGTGTTGTTTGGGAGTAGGCTAAGAGTCCGGGATAGCTCTCCATATAGTAATGCGTATAGGTGAAACAAATAGGATCACTAATAACGTCTTACTTGTCTCGATTGAACTGGTTGTACCATAGAAGTTAGTGGCTTAATACTAACTAATAACGTTCTGATCATTGGTATAGTTTGGATTGTAGACTACCACCTAATACAAATTGCCATTAAGCAGTAAGTGGGTAAAGTCTCTATGAGCTAGGGTTCGTTCGACATACACGGTGTCGTCCTCTAGATGAATTATAATCAATATATAAGGATGCTTTATGCGGATGCTTTAATTATGACAGAATTAATGTGTCTAGGTCTTAGGATGAAGTCCCGCCTAAGTCTAAGAATGATATGCCACCTCAAGATAAGTAATCATTGCACTGAATAAACAAACCAACTTCTAATTAGATTAATGATGGCTAATACAATTTTCTATTATAAGGCTTGACCGCTCTTTTATCTTTTGTTAATTTGCTTGCGTGGGTTAAAGTGTCTTGAAATGATTATAGTCACCACCAAACCCGTGCCAGTCTCTCAGGCTTAGCATAGGTTTAACTTAGATTAGATAACCAAAATATTAATAAATTGAGAGATTTAACCTTGCTTCAAGTGTTCGACACCCTACTTACCACGAATCTACCACCGACCGGGTACGTTGTCCGTTAAAGTGTTGTTTTTGGTTAAGTCGGCAAAATATAAATTTAAAACTTGAATCATAAAAATATACACCACACAACGACACATCACTTACCTACACTAATGCCCAAACCACAATCTCCTCTCAAAGAACCATCATAAGAAAACCCTCCTACTACTCATTCAAACCATGATTCACTACAATCTCACTCACTTTTACTTGGTGACACTAATGTTGGACAAGCTATCATTCCACCACAAAGTGCAAATCAAACTTAACTCACACAACCCTCATTTCCTCACTTACTCATCAATCCACATGTTGCTAGTGTACTTCATGCTCAAACTCCATCCTCACCTCAAGGTGACAACCAAACTCAACCTCTACCACCTCCATCACGAAGTAAAGAAATGCTCATTGATGACATTAATCAACTCCAAGACTTATCAAACATTCTAGCCATGCATCTTTCCTAACCTAACACTCCCTCGTCACCCTACTCTCCAAACTTTCCATACACCCTCAACTTAAATCAAGTTGAACAACATGTTGGCTATTGTCCTTGTTGCATCTTTAACCAAAAACAATTCCTAGCCTTGAGTGAAGATCTTAATTGGATTGAATTTCTTCTCACTCGTCACAACCACCAATCCAAGTCCAACGAGACTACCCTATAACAACCACCTCCGCTCTAAACTCTCCACCAACAACTAACTATGCACATTACATGCTTACCTTTTCTCGCTTTTAAATAAATGTCCAACCCACTCTTTTTGCAAGCAAGCCCAATGGTTTCCTATAGCAATCTAGGCAAATTAGGACCTTTGTAGTTTCTATTTATGTAGAATGTACTATTATGCTTCAAGCATAATATCTAGATTTGATGAATGCATGATGTATGATTGTGTTTTAAACACAATTTCTATGATTCAATAAATGACATTTTGTTTGATTTTTCTTTATAGCTTTATATCTTATATTTCTTAATATATATTTATGATGGTTGGTTTGTACAAATAACTTGACACTTGTCAAATATTATTGATATGTTTAATTATTTTTCCTTTGTATTTTGCTATATGTTAGAAATCGTTGTCTTGTTCTTCTAACTTGTCTTTGTAGCAAAGTTTCCATAGCTCGATTCCTAGGTGTCCTTGAACGATGGGGAGTACACATCAAGGGGGAGCGATTATTCCATCAATTTTACGCGTATTAATCGATGAAGCCTTTTTGATTCTACAAAAAAGGGGAGAAATGGAAATAAAACTCACTAAATACTTGCTTAAAAATAATTTTACATTTAATGAGTTTAGATTTTGTAATCATCAAAAAGGGATAGATTGTTGATAGAAATAATGCCTAAAAACGTTATTAATATTTTTAGACCTCTCTACATTTTGATAATCACAAAATGTAAAAACGCTCAATGTAAAATTAAACGTAAACAAGTAATTAGTAGTAAATTTTCATTTTGAAAATTTAATCACTTAAAGGTATGAATAAATAAATACTTAATGCATTTTATGATCAAAGGAATTTTTATTCAATCTTATATTTTTTTATAAAATGTTACAAACATTTTTATAACTTTTACAAAATATTTTTTACATTTAAAAGAAATGTTTTATTCAAAATAAAAATTTTAAATTCAAATTTTCTACCTAAAACGGCTAGAAATATTCCAGAAAACACCTCCCCTGGAAAAGACAAAAAAAGGAGCGTCTTGGCCTGGGCAGCCCCCTTAGTTATAAGGGGTCCGACACATGAGCTAAGGGGGTCGGCCAGACAAAAAGCTCTCAGCTTTGCCTATAAATACTAGACTGTTCCCTACTGTTTTTTTCACCTCTTGCACACACATTCTTTCTGTTCTAAATCAGTTTATACATTTCTTTATTTCCTTTGATCATTAAATCATAAGCCTTTGTTTTCAAGTGATCCAAGCTTATATCCTCAAGTGCAAGAGAAGAATACTTCCTACCATCAAGTGAAGAAATATAATAGCTTAGTGTGTGTCCTTGTAACATTGTTGCAATTGTATTATATCTTGTAAATTATTCATCTACATTGTGAAGGTGTGTATAGTTGTTAGATCGTGGTGATCATAGGAAGGTTAGTTAGATCGTGGTGATCATAGGGAGTTTAGTTAGATCATGGTGATCGTAAAGGTTTTAGATAGATCGGGGTGATCGTGTTAATGTCTTGGTGAAGTGAAGTCTTGATAGTGCGGTTAGTATTTTAGTCCTCAAAATACAAAAGGTATGGTAGATTGGTTCTAGCTAGGATTAGAACTTGACATTTGGCTTAGTGTCGAAAATTAGTGTAAGCTTAGTTGTGTACGGTTTTCTCCGCCTAAAGGGAGCTCGTTGACATAGTGAAGAAAACTCTTGAGTTTGGTGCTCGGGGAGTGGAGTAGGGCGAAGAGGTGCTTCGTTACCGAACCACTATAAATCCTTGTGTTGTGATTTAATCTTTCTAACTCTCATCTCTTGTCTTGCATATCTATTTCATATCTTGTTTATCACTTATTTCTTTAGTTGTATTGTTCATATTGTGCACATATTGAATTCACATAAAGTCGAATCTAAGTTTTTATAAACAAACCATACATTAAATTAAAAAGCGGTAAACTGTTCAATCCCCCTTCTAGTTTTCCACACCAACAAGTATGGTCGCTACATATGAAGAACACGGGTGTCAAGAGTCGGTGAGTGGAAGTAGAATTTCTAAGAGTGGTATTAGTGGATTGGTGTCACAGCTAAGGGACGCAAAAGACGAGCAGTGCCGAGCTATGATAGATGCAGCTGCATGGAAAGCATAATTAAATTCAATTAAACATCAAGTAATCAATGATGATCTTGGCATCATTAACTCCTAGGGAGGCCCACCATATCACATGAAAGCTAGTGAGAAAGAGCTTGCTGTTTTGAAGTCCCCACCAGATCAAGAGTCAATGTTTAGGCGTCAAGAGGGAATGTTGAGACGACAAGAGCAACAACAATTAGCGAAGGATGCTAAAATTCAAAGAAGATTATGGGATCCCAGAATTAAGAGTGCTTTTCCAGACATCACCTTGAGGGCAAGGTGGTTTCAAAGGAGTGGGGAATGTTACGCCCTCTGTTTAGGAATGTTTTACTATTTGTTTAGGAATGTCTTTATGTCGTATTAGGAAAGTATCGTTGTTTAGTAATGTCTTTGAATTCAATACATTTGACTATTTGTTTAGGAAAGTCATTGTTTAGGAATGTCTTCGTATTCAATGTGTTTGACTATTTGTTTAGGAAGGTCATAATAGCCCATAATAGGCCCATGACCCATTTAGCTATTATAAATAGTCTTTTTATTCTTTCATTATAATCAATCAAGTTAAAATATCAAAACAACTCTCTTATTCTCTCTATATTCTTAAAGAGCTCACACACACTTGAAGTGGTGCTACTATCCTGATACAACCCCTAACAGGGTCGTATCATCGCCACCACACCCTGAACCTTGTTGTTTGCTCGCCAAATGTGACCTCGTCGTGTATACGACGCAAAAAACGACAAAAAAAATTATACCGTTGCATAATGGTTTATTTGTTTCTCTTTTCCCACTAAAAATGGGTTTGATTTAAAACTTTGTTTGTGCTTTTGTATGTGTTTTTTTTTGTTACGGGGAAAACAAATTAGGGAAGACGATGGGTACTTTTTTTATTTTTTTATTTATAACTTTTGTAAAATAATGAATTTATAATTCACACCCTTAAACTTTAAAGACTTGTCAAAGTTTATAAAACAAATTATTAATTTATGCAGCTTTATTTTTTATAACATATTATCCATTATCCAATACATACATTTATTGGGATGTTTTTGTTAAAACGGGTCTTACCCGACCCCCTCCTCTCACAGTTTTTTAACCCGGTAACTCTCACACAGTCCTCTCTTCCCACTCACCACTCTCACTCTCTCATACTCTCACACAATCCTCTCTTCCCACTCACCACTCTCTGATATTCTCACCACTCTCTCATACTCTCACAGTCTCACACAGATGATGCTGATTAATTTCCCACTAACTACCTACTTATTTTGCATGAGTGCTAGGTGTATTCCATATTTGAGTAGAATTAGTCATTTATACATATTTATTGTGGGTTATTTCAATCGTTTTTTCATTCGCCTATTTTTGTTAGAGACGAACCAGAGGGATTTCATATTGGTATATTCTTATTCTTAAATTTTTTATTAAGGTGAATTGAAAATATTTAATTTTTGAATTAGGGTTTTGTTATAATTTAGGGGTTTGGTTGATTTGTTAATCTTGAAACTTTTTTATGTGGTTTCTGTTAAATTTTGGCCAGGGTCTTTATACATAATTTGAATGATTGAATTTAATGTTATATGGATATGGTGGATGTAAACTTATATGTGATTTTGATGATTGGTAGGTTGTTGATATATAAGCTGAATCAAATTAGCTCATAAGAATGTGGAAGAGAAAGTGTGTTGGCTTTGTTAGCATGTATAATCTGAGCCTTCCACATTGATGTTAAGATTGTTGTTGTTCTTGCTTAAAATTAACATTTATGGTTCGGGCTTGCTTATACTTTGGCCTTATGCTTCTTCGATGAAACCGATCATTTCGTTGCCGCTATCCATGGCGTGTGACGATAGTGATGGGTGCGTGACGATGGCGATAGGCTTATACGCTACAAAATAAGCTGAAAGAGCTCAGATTACTGAATAATATGATCTAAATCGTATGCGATTAGCTTATGCCTTTGTGTTACTTATTCATGTGTTCAGTGTATCTTGGCGAAGTAACTTGACTCGAGTTACCATTGAATGTATTTATAAACTTTGTTAATAAGTTGTGTATAGGCTACGATTGCATTTTACTTGGCTGTTATGATCCTTCGACTATGTTCTGTTGCCGCGGATGGTAGAAGGATGGCCGGGTGTGAGAATTGCTCACCTCGGCAACCTCCCTAAGCGAGGCGACAGTGTCAATTAATCTAAGTGAATACAATTTTTAGGGTTTTTTAACCTTACATGTGTCTCTATCAGTCCCCATATACGTGTCTTTCTATAAGAAAATAGGGACATGTATCCCTAAAATACGCAAGATACACTCTCGGTTATTTACTTTCCATGGGGTTATTTGATTGAATTAAGGGTTTGGTTATCACCCGTTTATGATTTTTGATATGGACTCTCTCTAAAAATAAGACAGAAATGTAAGAGAAAACAAGGTGGCAGTTCTGTGTTTAGTGTGAACTTGGTACTGAAACCTTTACCAGCCGCATTTGGGAGATGCATGCTGTTTTGTTATGTGCTGAATGGTTGACTATAGCAGGATATGATGAATTTGAATACATTCAGCTAAAGCAGTGAACGTCTGTGCCTTGGCGAGGCAAACTTCTTAGTATGCAGCCAATGCGGATATGTCCGCTTTTCTCAATTATAGTATGAGATAGTGGTGAGAGTATGAGAGAGTGGTGAGTGGGAAGAAAGGATTGTTTGAGAGTTATCGGGTTAAAAAACTATCACCTGTCTATGTTTTTTTATATGGGCTCTCTGTCTAAAAATAAGACAACAATGTAGGAGAAAACAAGGTGGCGGTTCTGTGTTTAGTGTGAGCTTGGTACTGAAACTTTTTACAGCCACATTTGGGAGATACATGCTGTTTTGTTTTGTGCTGAATGGTTCACTATAGCAGGCTATGATGAATTTGAATACGTTTGGCTAAAGCAGTGAACATCCGTGTCTTAGCGAGGCAAACTTCTTAGTATGCAGCCAACGCGGATGTGTCCGCTTTTCTCAATTAGTATTCAATCTGAGCCTCTGTTATGCGCTTTAATTATTTTCTAGACAGCAAACGATACTGCTGGAAATTAAGATTGTTGAAAAGTAAGACGCTTGCTTATGAGGTTAGTAAGTTCTTACTATTGATTTACTTTCGACTATAGGTCGTTGGATCGTGAGGGGTGAACTCAACGCGTATCTTGGTGTGGCATCACGATGTTGTGTTTGCAGCCATGGCGGGTCGCATACCCTTTAGTTGTAATCTATTTCACTGATTTTTGTGTTTCAGTTGTACACCTGTGATGCTGTGCAATCATTGTTAAGGAGGCTGTGATGACTTTACATGGGTTCGGTTAAAGCTGAGATTTTCCAGAACTTGGCGGGGCAACCTATTAGGTTTGCAGCCATGTCGGGTGTATCCTCTTTTTGTCGATTCGTTCCCTATCTGAGCCTCATAAATCCACGTGGGGGTGTGTCGAATTGAGTTACAATCTCTAATGGAAAGGTAAATTATTAATGTTGCATTTTCTCAAGAATTAATTTTGAGTTTGTTTATTGGGGTAAATTATTGATGGTGCGTTTTGCGGAGTCCCTGTTGGGACTTAAAAGACTTCAAGGATTCTTAAAGTTACTACTGCTCAGGTACATAATGGAAATTATGCTAAGTAGTTAAGTTTAGTACTCAGGTAGAATATAAAGTTAGCGCACTCGGCAAGTTACTACCAGTTAGATAAAGTTACAGTCAATTAAGTTAGAAGTTAAGACTTTGGCTCAGAAGTTGAAGACTAAAATATAAGCTAAGTATTATTGCTGTTAGTAGAGAATGGATTAATCACTGTCTATTACATGTTACTACTGTTGAGTATATAATAGAACTGTGTGTCTAGTACAAATGTTACTATACTAAGCTTAGTTTATACCTACTAGAGGGCTGAGGTGAAAAAGTTTATGCTGGCTAAATTTACAGACGGCTAGAAAGACTATACTACTGTCAAGAGGTATAAGATGGTTTAAAGAAAATAAGATTGTATTGGAATAACAAAGAATACCTTGTGAAGATAAGTATTGGAGATAGTTTTTGTACAAATATGCATAATGTATTTGTTTAAGATGATTCCTTTATGTTTTTAGAAACATTATGATATCTTAGAAATGTATTGTTAAAAGCCGACTGAGGACTACCTTAATCTATAAAACGAGATTGTCCTAGTTGCAGTGAGTTGAGATATGAGTTTTGCATACAAGTTGTCAAGTCGATTTAGAAAAGCTTCAAGGTTGTAAACCCTAGTACTAGTGAAGAGTACTTGTATTATTAGATTCTGAATAATATTGAGCGTTTGGATTATATCTTTTTATTTCACGATGTACTAACTGTTTTACTTCATAATTACTTTCTAGGTATTAAGGAGTGAGATTCCGCATACCTTTAGTATACCAAATAAAGAGGTACTATCAGAGGACATGCAAGAAAATTTTCATTAATGCTAATGATACTGCTGGGTATGATAAATCCAAGGTAGAGTGTTTCAACTGTCATAAGATGGGACACTTTGCCAGGGAGTGTAGAGCACCAAGGAACAAGGAGGGTCAGTTCAGAAATCAAGACAACACTAGGAAGCAAGGAAACAATGAAGACACATCTTCAAAGGCAATGTTGGCTATAGATGGTGTAGGTTTTGATTGGAGTGACATGGCAGAAGAACAAGTTCAGACAAACATGGCTCTAATGGCGTTTTCAGACTCTGAGGTATACAATGATAAAACTTGCTCTAAAACTTGTCTGAAAAACTATGAAACTCTTAAGAAACAGTGTGATGATTTGATTGTTAAGCTTAATCAAACTGAATTTACAGCAGCTACTTATAAAAGAGGTTTAGCAACAGTAGAAGAACAACTTATCACATATAGAAAGAATGAGGTTCTTTTTAGTGAAGAAGTTGCAGTTCTTAAAAGAGAAGTAGCTTGCAAAGACTATGAAATAAATGTGCTTAAAAGTGAGTTTGAAAAAGTTAAGCAAGAAAAAGAGGGCATTGAATTTAAAATTGAGAAATTTGATAAAGCCTTAAAAGACCTAGACAAGTTGTTAGAAATTCAGATAACTAACAAAAGTAAAAAGGGTTTGGGGTATAGTGTTGTTCCTCCACCTCATCCTTTAATCTATAATAGACCTAAAAAGCTTGATCTATCTTATTCTGGTCTTGATGAATTCAAAGAGCCTGAATTCAAAGGGTATGGTTCTGAGGATAGAAAGAAAGAGTCAAATGTTGTTTGTGATAAGAAATCAGATGATTCTAAGGAAACTTTTGATAACTCTTTGGTAAAAGAACAAGTATCAAAAGATACAAGTAGCTTTGTTGAGTCTTCACTTAATGTTGATAAAGAAACTGTTTTTCCTGTTGATAAAAAGGTAGAGTCTGTCAAACCTAAAAATCATGAAAAACCAGTTAAAAAGTCAGTTAGGTATGTTGAGATGTATAGATCACAAACTCCTAGGGGGAATCAAAGGAATTGGAATGAGCAGAAGTCCAATCAACTAGGAAGTGATTTTGTGATGTATAACAAAGCTTGCTTTATTTGTGGGAGTTTTAATCATGTACAGGCTCAGTGTAAATAGTAATACAACTTCCAAATAGTCACTGTATATCCTTGTAGATTTCTCCATACATCACTCTTTATGTCTGGTTCAAACATGACTTTTAAATCACCTCACAACACTCTTTCATGTTCATCTTCAAGCCTTGTATCACCATGCTTTGTTTTAACTAATTTCCAAAGAGTCTCCAAGTCTTCTCTGTCAATATCCTAAAGCATCCTAATCATTGAAAAATATCTCTTGGAACTTCCATCAGCTCTTATCAATTGATAATGTCATATTATTCCTTCTTTAATAATCTTGTATTCAAGAATCACTGGTGGTTTGGTAGCAAGTGGTATAGCATCAATTGCTATATCATCATCTTTTACTATCACCAAATGCTTTTTCAGCTCAGCTTCATCATCTACTTCAACTTCTTCATGCTCATCAGTCTCTTTATCATCTTTCATTCTTTGTCTCTTTGAAGATTCTTGTTGTTGCTCTTTCCCAGCTCTTTTCTTACCAAGTATCTTCTTTCTGCTGCCTTTAGATTTCTCCTCACTACTTTCTGCCTTCTTTGACTTATCAGATTCCACTTCATCCTCTGTACCTTTAGAACTTTCTTCTGATTCCTTTTTGCTTTTAACTACCTCATAATCCATAGGAATAAAAGTATTTTCTCTCCTCATTTCATTATCAAACAACTTCTAGATCTCTTCATAGCTCTTGCTCTTTAATTGATTATGTTTGTATCCACCTATGTTTTTAAGATAGATAGACATTAGATTCCTCTTTTGAGCTTTAGTTGGTGGCTTTCTTCTTTTCTCTTCAGCTCTAAGCATTGTAAAGTGTTTCTTTCTTTTGTTCATAAGCTCTACAAATAGTCTTGATCTTTCTTCAATAGTTATCTCTCCTTGTTCTTCTGTTTGTAGCCTTTGAGATAACTCAAAATCTGCCTCCATCATAGCGTGTGTATTATCCCATGACTCAATTAAAGCTATGTTGGCTTCTTCTTCCTTTTTCCTTGCAAGCCTTTCTTCTTCTATAAGTTCAGCCTCTAACTGAGCTTAAAGATTTCTTGCCAAATCTTCATCAAGAGCAACTTGATCTTTTCTTTTCAGAGGAACTTTAGGCTCAATCATGATTGCTTTGCCTTTGTCTTTAACCATTGAAGGTTGTGATTCTTGTAGAGTTCTGAATTCACTTGGCTCCTGTACTACAACCCTTCTACCCTTGGGTCTTGTAGTTGTTGTTGTTGTAGCAGCAGTAGTAACAACTTTAGGTTTAGCTGCTTTGATTTGAATAAGTGTCTTAGCCAAAGTTATTTCTTCAATAGTTGTAGGAGCAGTACTATCTTCAACACTAGTATCTAATTCTCTTTCCTTTGCACTCTGCTCTTGTTTCTCACCAACTGGCATATCCACATCTACTTCATCACCATAAAGATCCTTTGTATCAAACATTTCTACATCATCTGACCTCTCCTGTTAAATTTAATATTAAAGGTGGACCACAAGTTCACAGTACGCACGTGACAGTTATAGGAGATACAACTTCTGATTCGCGCGTTCTTACACCTTATTATATATAAATAAACATTGACATCTATAAAAATTAAACAAGGATCAGAACCCACAAAATCAAGAAACCGGAAGCAGTATAGGGTGTTCCCGGGTCGTTATGTCCCAACGAGGCTAGAAATGGATTATCGAAGAACGATTGATGATTGGTGTTTGAATGTAACAAGGAATGTTTGTGAATTAATACTAGAAGCAAATGCACATAAAAATTAAACAAGAACATAAACTAGAATAAGTATAAAAGCTAGAAATAGCAAAAACACTTAAAA
>BQNB010164973.1:0-14275 GCA_026074375.1 Tanacetum coccineum | reverse complement strand
CTGGATTACCTGGTACAGGAATCATTCGTCTGACATATGCACCATTTAAAATGGAGTTGTGGATTAACTTTTCATTTGGTCTACTCTTAGCATAACAGAGAAGACGTGATGACCATGGAACATAGTTCTCTTTATTAAGCATAGGAGGGCGGTTTTCGGAACCGGCTGCATAGATGTCTTGTTGAGTCGACATTTTAAGTGTGATGTGAAATGATGAGTATGGATCGATTAAGTGATTGTGATTGACTAAGATTAATTCAAATGAAATGAAATTAATTTCCACTGGATTTTACAAATCTATGATTGGAAATCAAGAAGAAACCGTGAAAGATTAATTGAAGAAGTTAATGTATGATGAATTAATTAAGTCCTTGTGATTTATTGAAGTTAAGTTTAGATGATGAGGTTTGATGTTGTTAATTGATTGTCCTTAAAAGTTCAAGTATGTAAATTCAGCCCTTGAGAGTTAATGGTCCAAAGTTGGTCAATGTAAAGCAAATCTCAACACACAAAACGCAATCATTTTCTTGCTAGTCAAAACGCAGTCTGGAGACTTAGACAAAACGCAATGAGTTTACTTTAAGGCAAACCGCAAGATTTCCAAGACAAAATGCAGGCTTGAACTTGAGACAAGTCGCGACAGAAATAAAACGCAATATTGAACTAGACAAAACGCAATGTTTTGTCGAAATTTGGGCAGCATAACGTTTCTATTTTCTTGATAATTGGTCTTCAGTAGGCAAGTCACAACATCCAAAACAGAATTAACAAATCGCAAGAGACCAAAACGCAAACTTTACTTGACACAAAACGCAACTACTATAGGAGACAAAACGCAGGAAGAACGAGTCACTATCAAGCTAGTACACACGTCGTTTTCTCCAGGTTTGTCTCTATTCAAAAAGTGGTAAGCTACCAAAATGCAAGGCTTAGGTCTAGGCAAAACGCAACCAAGAATTTCCCAATTTGACACAAACCGCAACAAAGAAGATTTCTTCAATCTTCCAAATAACCCACTAAATAAGTTGTAGAACACCAAGAAATAATGCAAGAGATTGTTCTAAACACAAAAGTACACGACTTTGGCAATTCAAACCACAAACAAAGCTCAAGTCTTGATTTTTTTCTTACAAATTTCCGAACAAAAAGAACAAAAAAAACAAGACTTGTGTTTGATTCTTGTAAGGACACGTTTAGGCTACGAAATAAGCTAATAAGCTTGAGCTTAACACACTAAGAGAATCAATAAGCCAAAACAAATTCCAAACCGTGGGTTTTAAACAAAGACAAGGACGAATTTAGAAGATAATAAGCTCGAATTTAAGCACCCAATAAGCTACACAACACTAGGTAACCTGGCTCTGATACCACATGTTAGCTTATCACATCACATCATCATTATCACATGAATAGAAGAATAAGAGAGAAAGAGAAGAGAACGGGTTTGAGAGAGATAGAGAGAAAAAGGAAGAAAGTTAGTTACTTCATTATTAGAAAAGAAAGATAGAATGAGGAGTAAGAACAAGCAACACCCTTCACCACATGAGGAGAAGGGCTTATATAGGTGTACATTAGGGCTGACCTTGGGTCTAAATGGGCTTCCAAGGCCGGGCTTGATATCTAATGGGCTTTAAAGCCCGTAACTAAGGCCCAATTAGCTTAGATGAATTCCCGAAAACTACATTTTCGTATACAAGGATCGGGAATATATAATGACCATCACTTTACTAAAAACACGGCTAATAGCCACGCTAAACATGCACACAACTAATATTGATCAGCTTCATGCTTACTTGGGACAACACGAATTTAATGCAAATGAAGTTCGTTTAATGCATGAACGTAACTCAGATCCGCTTGCTTTAGTTGCAACTCATTAAATGACACAGTCTCCTTATCAATCTCATCAGAACTCTTACCAAAACTCTCAATATGAACAACAAGTTTCACCATATTAGTCTCCACAGTATGGATCACCTTATCAGTCTCAACACTACTTAATCAATTAATCTTCAACACCTCTTTCAATCACTTATCCATCCAATGGTTATCAATCATTCGTTCACCACAACGTTTATTCTCTATCATCATCCATCCTCATTGGAATATGCTCCCAAGTTTAACAACTACAACCTGAATTTTCCAACTAGATTAGGTCTAAATGTTTAGTGTTCAAGCACGGTGACGACCATTGATTGCCATCATCATATGATGTCATTTTTGCTCTGTCGTCACCTCTCGTAGTCCTATACCAACAACCAGCTGAGAAATTCGTCAAACCTTATACAACAAGCTACCATTAATGATGGGAGAGTAAACTTTTACAACAGTTCAGGGGAGACAAATTTCTTCTTGCTTGGGGTACAAACTAGACTACACTCTAGGAGCAAATAGAAGCAATTCTAGGAAACAAAGGACTGTTATTTGTTACAACTGCAAAGGGGAAGGACACATGTCCAAACAGTGCACTAAACCTAAAAGGAAATGGGATGATTCATGGTTTAAGGATAAAGTGTTGCTGGTACAAGCTCAAGCTAATGGTCAAATATATACATGAGGAGAGCTTGCATTTTTGGCAGATCCAAGAATTCTAGAAGTTCAACCCACTGAATGTCATTATCACAATGTTTGTTATACAAGCTAATGATTTGGATGCATATGACTCTGATTGTGATGAACTCAACACTGCCCAAGTTGCTCTCATAGCAAACTTGTCCCGTTATGGTTCAGATGCTCTCGCTGAGGTACACAATCCTAATAATATAGATAACAATATGATAAATCAAGGTGTACAGGCGATGCCGTCTTCTGAACAGTCTAGTGTTGTGACAATTCAGAGACTGAAATAACCAGTGATAGTAATATCATTCCTTATTCTCAGTATCTGAAAGAATCACAACAGGCAGCTGTTTAGAATTCTAATTCCTCTACACAACAAGATGCACTAATCTTATCTGTGATTAAACAACTGAAAACCCAAGTAATTAATTGCACAAAGATTAATCTGGACAATAAAAGTGTCAATGACACCTTAATGTGAGCTTGAAAGATATAAAGAACAAGTTAAAGTGTTGAAAGAAGGACAAAATGTTTAAATAACGAGTAGAGATAAGTTTTCAGATTCACATGAACAGAATGCTGAGATTGATTGTCTTAAACAAACTCGTTCTGAACAATTACGAGAAAAAGAATCTTTAATGAAAACTGTTACAGTTCTCAAAAATGATTTTAAGAAAGAAGAATTTAGATTTATTGATAGAGAAATTGCTTTAGAAAATAAGATCAAACATCTTGATAATATTGTTTACAAAAGAGATCAATCAGCGTAAACTGTTCATATGTTGACAAAACCAAAGTTTTTCTATGATCATTAAACTAAACAAGCTTTAGGTTTTCAAAATCCTTATTATCTGAAGAAAGCTCAGCAGTTGGAACCAAAGCTTTATGATGGTAATGTCATTCTAAATACTTACTTAATTGAGATTCCTGATTCGGAAAAGACACTAATGCTTGCTGAAGAGAGTCGTTCTAAAATGTTTTTTTAAACAACATAGATCCATGGTTTAGAAAAGAAAGTTAATACTAACCAGTTTGATTATGTTTCTCTTTAGAAAAAATTGTTGGGAAATTAGATTGTAATGACTTAATACTTGTTGTATAACAGTTAAGTCTAGTAGTATTCGTTTAAATTAGTTTGGCAGTACTAAGTTATATGCAGTACTTAAGTTAAGGTTGTAGTACTAAAGTTAGTACTGGTAGAGTAGCAGTACTATAGTTAGTACTGGTCGTATTTAGTTAAGTCTGTTTATGTAACAGAATAGTAATAGTTATCTTAGAGATATCTTAGGAGATATCTTAGGAAAGGATATGCATTATCCTTTCACACGTTTGTAAAGCCCATTAGGGTTTCCTTGGTGTATAAAAGGAACCCTAAGGCACAATGTTATGTACGAGATTGGAATAGTATTCTAATAGAAATCAATAGCAATATACGAAGTTAGTTTACAATTGTTCTTCTTAGTACTTGTGTTAAGATTCCGCATTAACACGTAGTATTCATAGTCATTGTCTCTCACATAGTTGATTTAGATTTATTCGTAGTTAGCTATTGGCTTACAAAAGGCTAATCAGATCCAAGACTTTGGACCTACAAGTGGTATCAGAGCCTTTAGAGAGACTCTGAATAAGAAGAATCACAAGAACCACAATCAAACATCTAATTTCAGATCTATACAAAATGTCTCAACCTGCTAATGATGAGTTTTCTCAACACCTCAGTAATGATGAGGTATCAAACCATAAAGATGCATCAGACACGGGTGCTACACCTAAACAACAACAACAGGCGATTCCTCAAACAACTGCTATCTCAAATATCAAACTCCCAATTCTGAAGAAGGAGGAGTATGATATATGGGCTATGGAGATGGAGCATTACCTTGAGTACATTGACAATGAGGTTTGGAAGGTAATTCAGAATGGAAACTCCAAAAAGAGAATTTCAACTGGAAAGGATGGTGTAATTCGAATACTTCCACCAATTACTGCTGCAGAAATTCAAGCTGTTGAGAAAGAAAGGAAGGTGTTAGATATTAGAAAAAGACTCGGTCACCCCGTGTATTTTACTGTTTATTATAGCTTGTAGTTTAATAGTTAATAGTACGTTTTTCGGTTTTAAGTCGGGTACGAATACCCGGTATATTATAAGTACTATATATAGCCTCTTCCAACTTTGGAAGAGGCAAGCTAGTCATAAATTCATTTACAAAGAAAACACTTTCTCTCTCTAGAATATTCTCTCTCTAGAATATTCTCTCTCAAGTGTTTCTCTCTCTAGAAACTAGCCCGATCCAAGAATCGACCCCGTGTTATGATATAGGATATACCACAATTGGTATCAGAGCTAATGGGATGATTAGATCGTGTGTATGTGCGATTTCTTGCTTGATTTAGATCGAAAAGTGTACCTTTGAAGGCACTAGCTCGTTTTTTTAAGATCTCCGAATTTTGTTGTTTGTATTGATAAAGTTTGGGTGTTTCTAGTAGCTATTACCTTATGGTATTGTGTTGTGCAAAAGAAATCAAGCAAAATCGTTCAAAAGGGTGATTTATAGGTGATTTTGTGTGAAAAACGTCGTTGTTCTTCGTGGAGAGTTGCCAGAATTAAAATAGCCGTTTTACCTCCGTTTTCATTCTAGTTTCTTCATCACCACTTGTGTACAAGCTACTACACTCAATGTACAATGTGTAAACCCTAATTATTCTATTCATAAGCTTTCATACACATTTTTACACTCAAAACCCTAATTCAAAAGTCAGAAACCCTAACCCGAGCAAAATAGTAAATCATGACCCGTTTCTTGGTTTTTATCCATCATAACCCCAAACCAACACTCAAATAAGTTGTAATAACTTAAATTACAACATTAACAATCATATCCTATCATCATTTCATCATTTCAACAACAATATTCAAGAATTAAACCCAGAAAACCCTAATCTAGTTTTAACCCTAAAACCTAAAACTAGGCCCTAGTTCAGAATCGGATCAGTCTATAAAACATAGGATCTGAGAAATATCAATAGGATCTGGATATTAAGTGAAAACACTAGGTTGTAGCCCTATGTCTTGTGATCATTTTGCCGGTGGAATCAACCCGATTCGACGTCGGATGAATTAGTTACAGCCGAAATGGCAAAGGTACGCAGATTCTGCACACCTGTAGTAAATGGCTATTATCTCTAAATTTTTCTATAGTAACCCTCAAATATGTAAAACTAAACGTTGTAGAGGACTCAAATATCTAACAATGCTCGGTGGTTTGAGCTTCAACGGAATTACGGTTTGTAAATGGCAACCATTTTACCGAGACTGATGTTGGCTGTCCAAAAACAGCCATGTATAAATCAAACCAAACACCCCTAAAACGTCTAGAACCACCTCCACCTTGCATTCTAGCCTTCATTACTCATCCCCTAGCCTCTCCACATCACCCCCCATGTGTCCTAACCTGGTTATCAAAGTTTCTTGACCTCTAAGTGTTGCTAACACTATAAATAGGAGCACATATACTTCATTCTAACTCATCCCCCACTTCTTCTTTCTATAACCCAATTGAGCAAACATTATCTACTCCATATGATCCTAGGATCATATAGGAAGATCAAGCAAGTGAAGCTTTGAATATTTGAAGCCCCGGGAACAAGATACAAGGCATACGAGTGGAAATACTACCCGAAACGACCCATTTCCACCATTTTTGCTCCTTGAAGCTCAAACCCAGGTTTTGAATGTTCTACTTCTACTACTACACCCTTATAATGTTCATATGATCCTAAATATACTCTTGTTAAAGTTTCATAACTCAATTCATGCTCATTTTCCATTTTGATCTAAAACCGTACACCCGAAACCCTAATTTTATGTTTTTCTTAAAACTAAATGTTATAATGATTAAATATTGTTATAATCTATCCTAGCATGCTTAACTAATGTTAAAATAACCACTTTATTGATTAATGACTTAAAACCTGCGCGTTTACGTTTTGAAACCCTAATTGTTGACCCATGTTTTTCCGTTTTTTTTTGCTTCCTAGCTTAACGAATTTTTTATTGAAAACCTGTAAATGACTTTTAGAATGTTAAAATAAGCTTGCATGGCATTTTGGACTTGTTTTTCAAAAGTATTCCATGCAAGGGGTATATATCATAACTTTCTGAAATTAATAACTAAAATGACTGAAAATGTCATTTTCTAAGAGTTATAACTATAGGGGTCTATTATGTCACTTTTCAAAGTGCAAGGTTTACTTTGTATTACTTTTAATCTTGAAGGACCAAACTCGTAAAAGGTCAAACTATAAGGGTATATTTTGCCACATTTCATTCTCAAGGGTCTAAAATGTAACATTTTGAAAAAGTATAAAAATATGTTCAAAACATTACAAGACATAACTTTAATTAACGCTTGTCGTGCTTATCATTTCCAGATATTGATCAAAACGCTTAAAACCGCTTATGTTATAACCATAATATCATTCATCATCAATGTGCCTTTATAAATCATGTCCCGGATCTCTATTGTACCACAATACTAGGGAGCTTCATATTAAGGGGTTTCATCTTGGTATTACGTTCTGACTGAGTTGTTGGGTTTACGATTTAAAGTGCCCTAGCTCCTCAAACGTTTACTGAATGACTTCTGATTTATGATGGCCCGAACGGTGATACAATAATTCCAAACTCTTCAATCAAACTCATGAACCAAAGCTCTAAAGTACAATCTTCCTAAAATCTTGACATATTTACCCAGGTTGCGTGACGTGGCTGTTTACTATCATTTTGCTATATCAACCATCCCTGTTAAGATTGTGATAAGTCCCGTCGGCTTTTATTTGGAATATTTATTACATCTACCTATCAGGTAAGATTCATAACCTTGCCTTTACTCATTTACATGGTTTATAAACTCGCAAGGGGGATACATGCTTGTTACAAACTCTATTACATACTCGTTTATCTTATAACAATGTGATTGCTTTTCAAGGACTTAGTGAGATTCATAACTCGCCTTTACTCACAATTTAACATGTTTTATAAACCCGCGAGGGGGATACATGCTTGTTACAAACTCTTTACATAACTCATTTATCTTATTAACAATGTGATTACTTTTCAAGGATCTTTGTTAGTTCATAACCTTTCCTTTACTTATTTACATGTTTTTATAAACCTACGAGGGGTTACATGACTTGTTTACAAACTCTTTACATACTCGTTATCTATATCAAAAGTGATTCCTTTTCAAAGACTTAGTGAAGTTCACACCTCGCCTTACTTATTTACTGTTTTAATATATCCCGCGAGGGGGATACATGCTTGTTACAAACTCTTTTACATACTCGTTTATCTTATAACAATGTGATTACTTTTCAAGGACTTAGTGAGATTCATAACCTCGCCTTTACTTATTTACATGTTTTATAAACCCGCGAGGGGATTCATGCTTCTACAAACGCTATTACAACTCATTTATCGTATATCAATGGTGATTGCTTTTCAAGGACTAGGATTTCATAGCCTCACTTTTAAATCTCTATATTTCATAAACCCGTGAGGGATATCATGCTTAAACTATGAATACAAGTGCTTTTCCAGATTATATGTTATCCTGATATACCATTATAACTAATGTCTAAGTTAATTTATACCAAAAGTCCCTTATTATCATGGACCATTAATCACTTTCGGGTGAACGCGAATATTGTGGATAGATCTATCGGGATTAACGAATCTTGTTTGTGCTAGCCGGATAGGTAGCCAAACACACTATATTTAAATTTCATAGGTATATGGCAATTACCTACACCGAGGGCCATTATCTCTATATATATATCACATCATTATTTTGGGTATAAATATACACTAGTCAGTTTTGTGTGCAATGAGCTGTTTACACGCACCAATCAGACCAACAAGAACGATAACGCAATAATTCACGTTACTATGGGAAAGAAATTTTTTTTGTATTCGTTGTCAATATTACAAATAACGGGTATATAATAACGTGACCCAAGATCATAACAATACCATTTTCATAATAATTGTGTTTGTACAATTATTACACTATGACTTGTATTCAAACTATTTATCAAACCTATGAATTTCACTCAACCATTGTGTTGACTTTTTAGCATGTTTATCTCAGGTAATTGAGCAACTTGCGGCACGGAGTGGCATGGACTTGAAGATGGCTAAAACTTGTTATCATTCACATTGTATGTAACTAGATTTTGGGACCTGCCTTTGTAAAACTCTGATTTGAAATGAATGATAACGTATCTTTTGAACAAACATCTCTTTTGAGTCGTTTTCTATGATTATGATTGTTGTATCCATGAAGTAATACCCCAGATTAGCTTCCGCTGCTATATGTAAAAATAGGGGTGTTACAGATTGGTATCAGCGCCATGGTTATAGAGAACAAGGTCAAAACCTTAACTATAACCACATTTCTTTTTCTAGCCATCAAAGTCCTCCGTGCCACTACATTCCGGATCAGTATGTAAAGATACATAATTATTATACTATATTATACCATAAATAACTTATGTTATTTACAACTGGGTTGTTAACAGAACGATGTCTTCTCCCAACCACTCTACTTCCGATATTGAGGATGCTTTTTCCTCTATGAATATTCTTAACTATACTTCGGTCTCCCAGCTTCATCAGGAAGCATTTCTTTTAACTCTTTGAAAACTCAATATTAATCCCATCAGTGGATCTCACCTTTCTACAATAATCCTTGTTTAAAGGATATACAAGCATTTTATGCTAAGGAATCACCTATTTCACCACCAGATCCTATTACTCCACCAGCTATTTTGACTCCATCTCTGGTATTACCACCATCACTACTATTTGATCCTTGATATTTCTTTATTCCTGAAGAGTTATTACCACCTAAGAAGCGAATCCGTTCCCCATCTTCTTCCTCAACTACGTTATCTAATTCATCCTTGAATCAAACATGTGATTTGATATCATCATCTTTCTCAATTTATACTCCTACCCTACCTCAAATATTTAAAATAGGAAAAAGTTCAAGTAAGATACATTTGAAGCATCATGAGAATCAAATCGAAGATATTTTGAATTACTTAGAAGAACTCTCTTTTCACCGCATTGAAAAAATAGAAGAAGATAACAAGCTAAAGACTAAACTTGAGAAAGTCTGTTCTCAGATTATCAAAGGAAGCAATTAGGGCAAAGAGATAAGATTACTTTTGCTCACTACAGAATTTCCGATCTTGAACAAATCATTGAGAAAATCCAAGCTCGTCACCAAACGAATCAGGAGGATCTTTAGGATGTCATCTACCGGCTCAAAATCAACAAACTCTTAGACTAGTTATAACTTTATCCTAGCCACAGGATGTGTGGTATAAATAAAAAAACGCTTGTCAAATCTTGACTATGTACAGTAAAAAGGCAAGTTATTTATAAAGGCAATCTCGTTTCATACCTTATTGTTTCCAACTTATCTCTCTTTCATCATCATCTTCATTATTAGCATCATTATCTCCGTTTTTCATCATTATGAATCATACCATAACCTCTAAGTGCTTAAAATTCAAAAATAAGCATCACATTCTCTTTTATTACCTTTCAAAACTTATGATGTCATTCTTACTACATGTTCTCTTATGTTGATAGAATGCCTCCCAAAAGGACGTCAACATCTGAAACACCAGCCATAACTTTGACTGCCATCCAGCAATTGATTACTGATGGCATTTCCTCAGCTCTGAAAGCACAAGCTGCAACAATGGCAAGTGCTAGTAATCCCTACAGGAACACCAAACCTATTGGAACTCCTGTAGCAAAAATGGGAAACTATAAAGAATTCGTTAGTTGTCAACCTTTCTACTTCAATGGTACGGAAGGAGCAGTTGACCTCATTCGCTGGTTTGAGCAGACTGAGTCGGTATTTTCTCGTAGCAACTGTGCCGAGGAAAACAAAGTGACATTTACTACTGGTACCTTAACCGATGATGCCCTGTCCTGGTGGAATTCATACGCTCAACCTATTAGAATAGATCAAGCCAATCGAATCACTTGGACCGAATTGAAAAGGCTCTTAACCAATAAGTATTGCCCTCGAACTGAAGTCAAGAAGATGGAAGACGAATTTTACAACTTGGTTGTAAAAGGAAATGAACTTAAGACTTACATTAGGAGATTCAAGGAATTAGCCATCTTATGCCCAAGCATGGTACCAAACACCGAGAAACTTATGGAAGTTTTCATCAGTGGATTTCCCAGAAGTATTGAAGGAAATGTTACTGCCTCGAAGCCTCAAACTTTGTAGGAAGCCATCAACATAGCCCAGAGGTTAATGGATCAAATAATAAAGCATGATTATGTGCAAGAAACCAACAATCACAAACGAAAGTTTAAAGATAGAAGAAACACCACCAACAACAACAATAACCACTCCAACAATCGCAACAACAACAACTACCAAGATAACCGCAACAATAACAACCGTAACAATGATCACCACCAACAACAGAACAGGAAGCAAGAAACCTTCAGGACTTATACTGTCACCAATGGTTATACTGGAAATCATCCCTTGTGTGAAAAATGCACCCTACATCACATAGGTCTCTGCACTGTCAAGTGTCGGACTTGCAACAGGGTAGTTCATCTGACCAAGAATTGCAAAAATAAAAGACCAGCCACTAGAAACAACCTACAATCAGTATCCATACCTTGGAATGTCTATCGGTGCTCAAAAGCAAACAACAGGGCCACAAGAAAGCATACTTAGAGATGAGCTTGCTTTTTGTTCACTTTAGGATTTCTACCCTAGAAACAATTCTCGAAGATATTAAAGTCTTCATCAATCTGAAAACCCCAATCATCAAGCTACAATCCTTGTCGTTTGTTGCTTTATTCTAGAATCCTACTACGAGATACGTAGCATAAGTATCTACTCTTTTAGAGTTTCATATGTAAAGTTATCCATGAGATAATAAAGTGATGATTCCGTTACATCTTGTTATCTGATGATATCAAAACTCGACATTGTTTGTCAAATTCCATTAATTCTATCATATTCAACTCTGAATACTTTCCTCATACCTTTGAAACATAAATTATTATCCTTGACTATACGGGCGTCAGTACGATAAATACCTCGATATTTTTCTTACCTTTCATGATCATATCATTTTCTACACTTTATCGTTTCGATATCATGTTTTATGCTTAGGTAAGACGATTTATGGTCATCTTATTGAAATGAATTAGGATGCTTCTTCATTTGAATAAGGAAATTATAAATCTCTGAACTATGGATTTATAAATTCTCAGTTACAAGGATTTGGACGCTTCTCTTTGTAAGTGACAAATTATAAATAAGTAGGCTTAAGTATATAACATATGTACAAACAAGTTTCTTTCAATCCGTTTATACAAATAATTCCTTAATCATTATCATTATTATCTTCATCATCTGTTCATTTCCAAATCTGTATCCCACATGATTAGCAACTCTCTTAAAAAAATCATAATCATTCCTTGACATCTCTCCGGCATTTCGACTAAATCTCGGGATGAGATTTCTGTAAGGGGTGGAGACTATAACAACCCAGAATTTTCATAAAATGCAAAATCAACCTATGTTACTATGATCACAATTGTACGGGGAAATTTTTCGCTTTATTACATTACTTGCATTGCCAATACCTCAATATGCAATGTAACTTACATAACTAAAGTAGACGAGCTCACGCAACCTTCCTATGCCATCCTACCTTCATATATGTCAAGCAAACATCATAATATGTCATGTCAATATCTTAATATCCTTATTATAAAGTACATTATTCCTATAATGTACCATTCGTAACGTTATAGCAAAACGGGCTTTAAACCGTTATCGTATACCTCTAAACCCTAATTATATGAAGGGTTAATATCTGAAGTGAATGTACAAGCTACTAAAGCATATGTACAAGTAACATAACATCTCATATGAATATACATTCTCTCCAAAGAAAGGTACAAGTCTTTAATACATAATGTACAAGTCATTAATGCACGATATCTAAAATAGCCGTTTTAACTCCGTTTTCCTAAGTAATCTTGTACAATCTATCAAGTACAAGTTAGAAGCAAGTCATGCATTACATTTTCAATCCATAATCATTCTCATTTCATAAAATTACAAGAAATCCAAGTTAGAAACCCTAACCCGAGCAAAATACTAAACCATGACCCATTTCTCGATATTTAGCCATTTTAAACTCAAACCACCTATCAATTCTTGTTATTAATCCTTAATACAATCCTTAAAAACATTAATCTATCATTACATCATCATTATACATGAATTAAATCCTAGAAACCCTAAAACAAAACCCTAATCTAGTTCTAACCCTAAAACCTAAAACTAGGCCCTAGTTTAGAATCGGACCAGTCTATAAAACATAGGATCTGGGAAAATCAATAGGTTCTGGGTATTAAGTGAAAACACTAGGTTGTAGCCCTATGTATTGTGATCATTTTTCCGGTGGAATCATCCCTATTCGACGTCGGATGAATTAGTTATAGCCGAAATGGCAAAGGTGCGCAGATTCCGCACACCTGTAGTAAATGGATATTATCTCTAAATTTTTGTATAGTAACTCCCAAATATGTAAAACTAAACATTGTAAAGGACTCAAATATATAACAATGCTCACTGGTTTGTGCTTCATCGGAGTTACGGTTTGTAAATGGCAACCATTTTACTGAGACTGATGTTGGCTGTACAAAAACAGCCATGTATAAATCAAACCAGACACCCCTAAAATGTCTAGAACCACCTTCCACCTTGCATTCTAGCCTTCCTTACTCATCCCCTAGCCTCTACACATCACCCCCCATGTGTCCTAACCTGGTTATCAAAGTTTCTTCGCCTCTAAGGGTCTTCAACACTATAAATAAGGGCACATACTCTTCATTTCAAATCACCCCCCACTTCCTCCTCTATAACCCATCATAGCAGCAATCCTTTGATCAATATGTATTCTAATAGATCCTAATAAGTCCCAAGAACAGAAGTGAAGCAAAAGAAACCAAGAAAAGAAGCCCGGGAGTCGTTATTCTAGGCGTACGAAGCTAAAAGTCCCGATTTCGACCCGTTTCCAAGCTATGAGCTCAAACCAAGGTTCTATCATCTTCATACCTGCTACTACACACTTATAATGTTCATATGATCCTAAATAAACTCTTGTTAAAGTTTCATAACTCAATTCATACTCATTTTCCATTTTGATCCAAAATCTTACACCCGAAACCCTAATTTTATGTTTTTCATAAAACTAAATGTTATAATGGTTAAATGTTGTTATAATCTATCCTAACATGCTTAATTAATGTTAAAATAACCACTTTATTGATTATTGAAGGAATTTGAACTTTAAACCCGCGCGTTTACGTTTTGAAACCCTAATTTGACCCGTTTTGCTTCCTAGCTTAACGAATCATTATTTTAAACTTTCATTATGATAAACCTTTATATTTTAGCTTATATTAATATGTTATAACCTGTAAATTACTTTTATAATGTTAAAATAAGCTTGCATGGTAATTCGGACTTGTTTTACAAAAGTATTCCATGCAAGAGGTATATATCGTAACTTTCGAAAACTTATAACTACAAGGACTAAAAATGTCATTTTATCAAAGTTATAACTATAAGGGTCTATTATGTCACTT
>BQNB010164972.1:0-14276 GCA_026074375.1 Tanacetum coccineum | reverse complement strand
CCATTTATCGCATGTTTCTTCTTTATTATTGAGCAAACCAGGGGAGTACTCGTTTCTTTTACTTATTTTCTTTTCCCTTTATTCGTTTTTACGAGTACTTCTATAAAACATTGGGGACAATGTTCAACTTAAGTGTGGGGGGAGGGGGAGGAATAAGCCTTAGAAACTATTTCTTTATTTGCCATTTGCTTTGTCCTTAAAATGATGGGTAATATATCAAAACACAGCATAAAAAGGTAATCTTGACCAAAATTTAAATTTTTTTATGACACATACCGACGAAACCCGAGTATTAATAGCGTCTCATGGATAGGAATGTGTATGACTAGCACAAAAACCCTCAGAATTCCACCCCAAAAATGCGAGGTTCGCCTTTTGATCTATAGGAATTCGAGTATCCATTATTGATACCCAAGATAATTTATACCTTTAGCTTTCTCGAGTTAAGGAGTGAGCAGTCATATGTATCTATTCCGTCATTATGGATGTGTACGTGTGGTCTTTGTTGCCTTTTTTGGAGCATTGGCATCGGTATTAAACTATATGAGTGTACTGGTAGTATATTAAGTTCTAGAACTTGTTTTTGTGATGCATCCCGAGACCGCATAGTAAGTATTAGGATTTTCTAGATAAGAGGAACTAGTATTAACCCATGTTTTAAACTTGTAATTGTTATGATGGTCACATCGATCATATAACTATCCCACACCCTTGCCATACACTCTCCTTTAGTGCAAGATACCCCTAGTACAACCCTCCGATCATATCCTTTTTCACGGTTCTCATAATTTTCTAATTAAGCCAGACTATTAATGAAGAGCATTGTTAACCCTTAAACTAATTGTTACACCCAAATTGCCTTAGCCTACCTTGTATGTACTCGCTTTTTGTACATTATTGTTTTAACCCAAGTTAATTATTTGAGTACACGGTTGCTAAGTCCTTATCCTTGTAAATATAGTTTTGGGACGATTGGGATTCATGGTAGTATTTATTTCGCGAAAGAATGGGGAAGAAAAGTTAAGTCAATACCCCTATACGTTTGTTCGATGATTTCCATGTTATTTTGATCCACCTCAAATCGGGTCATTAGTTAGATTGTAAATAATCGAGTATGTAAAAGTTCAAGTGTAGGGGTGTATCTAGAAAACCCCCATGATGTATTATATGTTTAAGCAATGGCAGGGCAAAAGTGTACAAAAAAAATTGTATATAAAAAAGTAAAAAAATGTACGGGCTGCCATTTGCTTATGTTTATGTTTATCATAGAGTCAAGAAAAGAAAAAGAAAGAGATTGATGTAAAGTTGTGTAGAGTTTGTATATCTTCGTTCGAGTCTTGGCTTAGCAACCAAACCAGCGTATATTCGTATAAATAATTTGCTAACTCTTCCATTCCAAATTCAACCAAAGCCACCCAAATGTATCCCATCTATTTCCATTTCCGTTTCCATTATATGTTATCTTACACCTACACCCCACAACCCTTTAAAAGACCTCTTAGATAATAATGAATAATGCTTGCGCCTAGCGGTGGAGGTTTGATCCTTTACCAAGCCTATGGTAATTTATATTCTATGACAGGTAATGAGTGTTCATTTTTGGTTTCCCCATAGTTGTTTTAATTTATCATACACCCAAAAGAAAGAGAGAAACCCAAACACTTATGTGAGGTGCTAGTGTATGCTTTTCGTGCTTTTAATTACGAGGTCTATAAGGTTGTGTTGTAAAATACTTTTAAAGAGTAGGTTAAATGACCCTAATATTGCTATTGTCTAGTTAGAAAAGCCCATTTGCTTGAGGACAAGCATATACAAAGTGTAGGGGTATTTGATGAGGTGTCATTTTATACACTATTTTAGGGTCATATAACCCCTTAAATCATGCAAATATGCTCAGATTATGTGCTTAATCGTAACGAGATTATGGACCTACACCAAATCCTTGAAGAAGTATTGCTTACAAGGCGTGGAGACGGCGTCACAGGAATAAAGTGACGCCGTCGAGATCCATCTAGTGATGACGTCAGAGATTTGGCGACGACGTCAGGACGTGGCTGACTTAATGAGGATCTAGAATCATCCACGTAGCGACGGCATCATGATTACAATGCGACACTGTCGCAACAATATCTCTATATATACTAAACCGATTTTAGGGTTTTCAGTGTGTAACTTTGTATAACTTTAGGGAGACGAACCCTAGCTCTTGTAGCAGCTTCATAGGTCGTTTTTAGGGCCTCAAAACCCTATTTTACTACCTTTAATCCATGTTTAATCCAAGTAAGGTTATTTATCTTTAATAATTCAATATGTCTATGTGTTGCATGATTGATCTATCTCTTTTCTTCATTTATAACATGCGAGGCTAAACCCTCCTTTGTATTTGCTTATGATTGCATGAAAGTCAGATTGTAGATCCTTTTACTGTTGCTTCTTGATTGATGATTGTGCACTTTAGGTTCTAGAAAACCAACTTTTGTCTGTATCACTGTAGACACATCTAGGGAAACGCGAGTGCATAGAAAGGACACCATCGGGTAACAGTCATCACACTACCTTGCCCCTTTATATGGTTGATCCCTCTTAAGTTATTTCACATGCATTTAATGTACTCTTAGGGGCCATGTAATAGTCTTCATACTACCTTACTTGTGCGTTGCCCTAACAGAATATTAAATAGACGACGAGTTCGTGTAATCCGTTCATGACCTAGGAACTATTTACACATATCATCACAAGTGTGACAAGGCAACAAGATTAAAGGAAGCAATCTGATAAGTAATGCATGATTAAGTAAATACATTTAATTATCATAAAGTTATCACCAGTAGATTATATATTAATTTAATTGGTAGTTAAACAAACCAACCTCTCAAATAATAGATTTACTTGCTTTCCTATAAATATAAAAACACAAAAATAATCTTCTCTCAACCCTTAGAATTCTATTAGACCGTGATCAAGCCTTCCCAACCTATTCCCCTAGAGAACGATAACAACCCCCGAGTCTTGCCTATACTACTACTACAACGGTTAGGTACTCTGCCTAGGGAGTTGTAAAACTTCTTGTAGAATTCCCTTACGACAACCACATCAGTAGTCATGCTGGCATTCAGACCCACATTTACAACACACAATCTTGCTTATAAACGCAACATGGAGGATCATACCAAGCAAATCCCAAGGAAGTTTCTTGTTTTAATTCTTTTAATTTCCTGTCCTTAATGTTATATTTATACAACGAGGTCGTTGTATACTTCAAGTTGGGGGAAGAGAATTAGAACGCTTACTTTTCCATATTTTCATAATAAAATGCTTAAATTATGCCTAAATTTTTTTAATGCATACTTTTGTGAAATTATTATTTACATAACCCGCACACATATCCTTTGTTAGATATTGTGAGAATTTAGCCTTATCCATTTACAAATGTTTACCCAAATTCCACTAAAATATAAGTGTGTCGATGATGTTGTAAACTTTAAAACTTGGCTTGGTATATCTATTCGAGACCACAATAATAAGTACTATTTTAAATAGATGGAGTGACATTTTCTAAACTGATAAATTTTTAGGATTACACCCAAAAAGTCTATACATGTTGTGATATTAAGTAACTACACTGGTTAGTTAACCCTCGTATAAACCCTTTTGTTTACTCTCATTTTTAGAGTAAGATACCCCTAGAATAACCTGCTGAGCCATTCCATTCTTTTCTTACACCAAATTTATTTCGTTACACCTTTATACCTTAGCCTACCCTATTAGATTAAGTCCTTAATCGGTTGCTAGTTGCTTTTGTGTAAAGTATTGTATTTCCTGTGTCACAATGCAAAATTCTTTTCTTACACAAAATTTTTGGTGTATATTTGTAAATCTTAAATTTTCAGTGTGTTTTACTACTTTTACAAATTATTTTTTACATCTGGAGTATGAAGGATTATGGATACATTATCCGGATTCATTGTGATCGTGAAGATGGTGAAATTACACCGAAATTCATAGTTTATATGTTGAAAAAAAAATAATACAAAAAAGTGATTCTGTAGACTATTGTTGTATGTTGGTCAAAATAAACAAACCATATATTTCTTGTATAAAAGTGGTTGATATCACCACTATTGTTGTAAAGTATGTATATTATGGATGAGTGGGAGTTGACAGTTACGGGAACGCCAACTATGGTTGTTTTTGTTGATCTATGATCAAGACATTTATGTCTATAATTTTGTGTCTTTTTTATGGGTACGGTCAGGAAAGTACTAGCAACACTGTACCTTATTTGTTTGGACTTAATCTATTTGTTTTGTTATTTTTATTTAACAATAATTATTTTCCCTTTCCTAATCAATAACCTTTGGTCTTAATCGAATGAGGATGCGAGCAATCACATATGTCTATTCCGTCGTTATGGCCATATATGTGTGATTTTGTCCGCCTTGTTAGTTTATTACTATTGGTAAAGGATTAGAATATCCCTACCCTATATCACTCTTCGTCTTAACCCTTAGTTTTACTCGAGTGGGGGAATGAATGCAATCATGTATGTCTATTCCATCATTATAGATGTGTATATATGGTTTGTCGCCCTTGCTAGTTTATGACTTTTGGTCAAGCCTACTAGTTCTATTCTTTAGCTTATTCGAGTTAAGGAATGAATGCAACCATGTATGTCTATTCCATCTTTATGGATGTGTATATGTGGTTTCGTCGTCTTTTCTAGAATATTGGTATCGCTAGAGATTAAAAAGAGTGATCAAACCTTTGAACCTTTTAAACCTAATTTAGCTTTGTAAACTTGTCAATCCTTAGCTTTAGTGATGGAGATGTGTATCCTTGCCAAGCCTATGATATAATACTCGTTATGACCAAGCAATTAAACGAATTAGTTACATGTTACCACATAGATTAGTTGAGTGATTTCATCTTTCTATTTTATGAGGTGATTGGTTGTGTACTAGTAATTGAATGAATAATTTCTTAAAGGAAAAATCATTAACTACGGTTGGTGTAGGATCGTTTAAATCATAACACGGGTGATGATTCGAGTGGTTTAGCTAGTTTCTAGTGAGAGAAACACAAGAGAGAGATTCTAGAGAGAGAGAGAGAGAGAGTATATGTGTTTTGAAATGTAAAAGATTTGATTAGCTTGCCTCTTCCAAAGTTGGAAGAGGCTATATATAGTTTTTACAAAATATCGGGTATTAGTACCTGGCTTAAAACCGAAAGACATACGATTAACTATTAAACTACGAACTATTATAAACAATAAATATACGGGGTTGCTGAGTCTTTTACTCATATCTAACAATCTCCCCCTAAGGGAGGTCACCCTTGAAAGTACTAGACTTAAGCTCTTACAGCTTGCAGTCTTTTGATTCTTCATGTTACATCTAGTACTTTGTTGTAGTGATCTTTAGATAACAAATGAGCTTGTTCACTTTGACTTGTTTTGATTTTGATCATGAGCTTTCTTGAGATCATCAGCCAAACTTAATCTCTCATCATCTAGTGATTTATTGCCATCTTGTGCACTTGTGAAGAAGAATATGATATCAGAGTTTGCGAAAGCTTTGACACCTTTATGAGATCTTTCATAACTTCATAACAAGTGTAGGTCGTGTCTGAGCATTCGGTTATTAACTTGACATTACTGGAACTGGGAATCTCCATCTCTATCTCCATCTTTAAATGATCCTGTAATGAAACAGTTAGCAATAAAGAGAAAATTGATTTGAAAAATCAGTCTAAGTGTTAATTATGAAAGTATTTTGTAACACTTCGATAGTTTTGATTGGTTGTCAAATGTTCAATAACCCTTAATTTAGGGGGATATTTGATGACATCAAATAACGTTACTTTTATAGCATCATTTATCCCATGTAATTAACCTATTTTATATAATTATTGCAAAGAATTGTTACTTAATCGTTTGTATTTGAGAATTGCAGTAATTATGGAGTACTTGGTGAAGATTAGCTATAAGGCACGCATTTTGGAGCATAAATGAAGAGTTCGAGAAAGTCTACTGATCTTACAGCAAATACGCCAAATTATTCTAGACCTATACGATGTATCCAAGAATTTTACGAATCAAAAGACCATTGCTTGACTTTGAAGACTATGGCGTATCCACATCAGTATATACGTCGTATATGATACTTTGGTCAAAAACCACGAGAAGCACGTTTTTAGCTAATTCTCCGTACCCAAAGAGCCAATACGTCGTACCCAAGGACCCCAATACACCGTACCAGAGTAGCTCAATACACCATACCCAATAAGTCCAATACGCCGTATCGAGGAGGTCCGATACGCCGTATCCATACCAGCTCAAGAAAATTCTGGAATATTTTATTCTTGGAGCCCACACCAAGCAACCCCGATACGATGTATTGAGTTTTAATACGCCGTATCAACCAATTTTTAGAGTCTATAAATACCAAAACCTAAATAAAATTTTATATAGGCTTTTTACCTCCAAGTCTGATTTCTAAAAGATCAATGAAGCCAAGAAGGTCCTAAAAAGTGATCTGATCAATAGGAAAACTCTTGTAATCTCTACACTTCACTATATGCGTTCGGTTAGAATTATGTTTAATCGTTCATCTATGATTTCGTGTATTGTTACAATGACTATCGGCTAATACTATTAGGTATTAGCCATGTTTATGATAATATAATGTTTTGATTTGTCTTTATATCGATTGTTCTTTATTCATTGCATGTTGATTATGTTGATCACTTCATACCCGTTTATGTACTTAATTACGTGTTTTCCCTATCATTCAACTGGATCTAGTCCTACATATTTAATGCGCTGCAACTTCGGTGTTGTTTGGGCGTAGGCTAAGAGTCCGGGATAGAAACATATAAAGCTTATTCATATAGCTAGACTAATAGGATCACCAATAGAAAGCCATATTTCGATCTATGGTTAAGTGGATAGGTAGACTAAGCCGGTGAATTAGGATTACACATAACATCCTGTTTCCATAGGTAGTTAAGTGGGTGTGGACTACTAGTATATGAATTTCCATTAAGTAGTAAGTGTGCGTTATTTGCCATCACCTTAGGATAATTAGAACTAAACTTGTGCTAGTCTCTTAGGCTGAAAAGCCCCCTTTACGTTAGTTTAGGTTTAATTAGAATAATTAGGTTAGATTAGTATTAAAACTAGATAGATAAAATAACAGTAGAATTAAGAGTTAACTTCCACTCTCAGTGATCGACATCCTACTTACCACGCAGCTACATCTGATCGGGTACACTGCCCGTTAGAGTGTTGTTTTGGGTTGAGTCGGCAAAATATAAATTTAAAACTTGAATCATAAAAATATACACCACACAATGACACATCAATTTTTTGGCACCGTTGCCGGAGAGTGAGATTGTTTAATTTCTTATTTTTATTGGTATTTATAGTATAATTTTTTTAGTATAAATTTAGTTTTGTTTTTCTACTGTCTGCTATCATTTATCCAGACGGCGTATCCATTTTTTGTGAATACAACGTATTCGACATCAAACATCGATACGGCGTATCCAGTTTACTGAATACAACGTATCGACTGCCTGATACATCATCAGTTTTTGTTAGATTTCTGGTTTAGTTTTCTAGAATAGTTTTACTTTGAATTATGTCTTTTTTTTAGGTACCGTTTTCGGGGAGCCTCCTTGCCCGTTCGATTACCCTATGAGGAGGTTAACTATGGAAGAAATGTTGGCTAAGTTCATTGATGAAGGTAGACATGAACACAAGGAGATGGAGATATTCATTAAAGAATTTAGAACCACCAATGAGCTTTTGTTAAAAACACGAAGCAACTTATTGAGTGAGATGTAAATCGAGGTAAACGAATTGTCAAAGGTTGTGAGTAATGTTTAGATTCTAAAAAACAAAGTCAAAAGAGTGACAACTAGGGGAGGAAAGATTAGTCTGAAGCCACCCGTAGTAAAGAATTTAATGAAATTGGAATCAACGAGAATGAACCTCCCAGATTTGAACAAGATGTGCAGGAAAAGCCGTATGATGATGGTGAGAAAAATAAATCTTCAAGTATTCATGAAAGGACTACTCAACCATTGGTAAAATTGCAACAATCATCTGTTCCTTTCCCAAACCGGGTGAGAAAAGAAAAAGAAGAAGCACTGCAATGAAATTTTTTGGAGAATCTAAAACAACTCGATATTAATATTCCGTTTATCGAAGCCCTAGTGCAAATACCAAAATACGCTAAATATCTGAAGAGTTTACTAACGAATAAATCTAGACTTGAAGAAGCTTGTACGGAGACAACCAACGAAAGGTGCTCAACTGTCTTGCTCAATGAACTGCCATTAAAATAAAAAGACCCAGGAGTTTCACTACCCCTTGTCAAGTATTGGAGAAACATAAGGAAGCAGATGACTTGACCGCAGATCACTTATCTAGGTTTGAGAATCTGCATATGGAGGTGTTAATTGAGAGGGAAATTGCTGATAAATTCTCCGACGAGCATTTAATGGTGCTAAAATCCAAGTTTAATAACGATGAACCATGGTATGCGGATTTTGTTAATTATTGTGACAACCGTGATTTAGCGAGGTTAGTTTAGCCGTTAGAGTTAACTTGCTTAGCTTTATGTGTTTTGATTTATGTGTAAAAGTTGACTTGGTGGTTTATGTGGTTTGATATATGTGTTATTATATGAGTTGTGAGAGTGAAAATGAATGATTTAATCATCTCATTTCGTATTGATAGGGATTTTGGAATTTAGCTCGTTTGGATATTACGGCATTTGTGAAATTAGCGTATCGTGTAATCGTTAATTTTGAGTTGAAAATTTAATTAGAATGATGAGGTTTGATAATTTATTTATGAGGTAATTAATAAAAAAAATAATTTAGAAGAAATAATAAGTAGTGTAAACGTTTTATTTTAAGTTATGTATTTATTTAAGTATTTAAGGTGAATAAATAGTAAATAGTTTTGTATTTTTTAAAAATATATATATATAAATAATATATATAGGGGGGAGAACAAAAATTTGATAAAAAAATATATAATTTTTTTTTATAAAAGTATTAAGGGGTGTTTGTTGGATCGGTTTAGGGAAAGGAAAAAGGGAGAGCCCAAGTCCACGTCCAACCAAATCAATGTTTTATATAAAAAATATCTGTATTCTCTCGTTTTCTTTTATTCAGTCGAACCCTACACAAACTATAGCAGCCATTGTCATTTTTTTATGCTCTCAAGAATCAAGGTTTGATCTCTTTGTTAATCTTAAATTGGTTTAGTTTTTACACTCTTAATCACACATATGTTTTAATCATTGTTTTAATTATGTAACAATTGAATTGATGGATTAGGTTATTGTAAATAATCTGTAATTAAGATTTTTTGATCATCAAAAATCATTTTATTGATAATAATTAGAGTTTTGGGTAAGTTAACTAGTGTTAATTATGCTAAATTCGGAATAAAAATCTGGGCAGAATTTTAAGTCATCTTGCGAGAGCCATATCTTAGTTATACGGATAGCTTTTATTGATTTTATTGAGCCTAAAATTAACTACAGAGAGTCTACTTTCGAACCCAAGTGGTTTCATGAATTAAAAGTGAGTGGAAGTCAGTCAAATCGTTTTTACAAGGTTCGTTGTCAAAACTATATTTTCGGGACAAAATATGGGTTGTGTTTGTGAGGTCAAAAACCCCATCAAATATTTTTTTAATGGATGAAATTCACACAGTAGCATGTTCATGATGTCTAGGAACCCCTGATTTTTTGTAGATTTTTTCCAATTGTTTAAATGGGTCAGATCAAGTCAAACTTTTAAGAGGTCCGATCAGGTCATTTTATGGGCACACTGTGAAGTTGATTTTTTATAAAATAGTTAGACTCATTATTATTTTTTCTAAAAAAATCACAGTGGTTCATAATCTATTGGGAAGGTTAGGAATGCAATAGTAAGTACCAATTTGGTGATTTAGTATTTTATTTGTGGTCATGAAGTGACTACAAAATTCTGCTCAAAAGCTGAAAATCGAAATAAAAGGATTAAGAGTATTTAGGTTATAAATATGGTTAAGAAGTGTTGTAAAAATGTTTTTAAAGATAATATTGACATAATAGTCCATCAATTAATTGTTACATCGACTTGGAGCTTTACAGTCGACTTGGTGGTCATTTAGGCCTAATCGAATGTAACATGTTTTTTTATGTTGTGAGTTATTGATTTGCAATGATTTGTTGGAAGCGTAAGTTGTGTGCATCAGGTTGAGTTTCATATTCTTCATCTTTTTTACATTGTTTTGAAATTGGGATAGAAATGAAGCCTATTAGTTTTGAAATATTATAATTATCTTGTGAATATATGTGTTTTAAATGATGTGGACATTGAATGACTATATATATGACCATGTGTTAAATGTTGGATTGCAATTACATTGCATGTACTCTAGTTTGGCATATCTAGGATTGTGTAATTACTTTCATGTCCTCTGTGATTGGCATGTATCAAGGATCGTGATTACTTGCCATGTACTGTGTTTGGCATGTCAAGTGTTATTGATTTGGATCGGATGAGTACGCCTACTCAGTGTTTGAATGATCGGTAGGGTGGGTACACCTACCCAATATGTTGATGAAGAGTGATTTGATATTATGAATTGAATTAAGCATGATTAGCGATAATGTTCATATTAGGTTCATAATTGTCCTACCTAGCTAGTTATAATTAATCACAGCTACTTGATTGAAAGTTTAAATTGTGTGTCTAAACCTATGACCTCTCACCAAGTATATTGTTGACGTTTTAAGCATACATAACAGGTGAGCATAGTGATTGGCTAAGAAGTTAAATTGCGTGGCTAGACAGTACTTTAGTAAGTTTGCATTAGGGAGCCATCTTTTTTCTAAGAACTTCATTTTATGTTTTTCCATGCTTTGGTTATTTGAGGATGATCGTGTTGTTACAATTTGATTTATTTTATTGTCTATTAATGGTGTGTGATGCGCATACCTCCCCCTCCCCCCCCCCCCCCCCCCCCCCCCCCCCCCTCCCCCCCCCTCCCCCCCCCTACCCCCCCCACACCCCCCCCACCACCCCCCACCCCCCCCCCCCTACCCCCCTTCCCCCCCAACCCCCCCCCCCCCCCCCCCTACCCCCCCCCCCACCTCCCCCCCTCCCCCCCCCCCCCCACCCCCCCCCCCCCCCCCCCCCCCCCCCCCCCCCCCCCACCCCACCCCCCACCCCCACCACCGCCCAACCCCCCCCCCCCCCCCCCCCACCCCCCCCCCCTCCCCCAACCCCCCCCCCCCCCCCCCCCCCCCCCCCCCCCCCCCCCACCCACCCCCCCCCCCCCCCCCCCCCCCCACCCCCCCCCCCCCCCCCACCCCCCCCTCCCCCCCCCACCCCCCCCCCCCCCCCCCCCCCCCGCCCACCCCCCCCCCCCCCCCCCCCCCCCCCACCCCCCCCCCCCCCCCCCCCCCCCACACCCCCCCCCCCCCCCCCCCCCCCCCCCCCCCCCCCCCCCCCCCCCCCCCCCCCCCCCACACCCCCACCCCCCCCCCCACCCCCCCCCCCTCCCCTCCCCACCCCCCCCCCCCCCCCCCCCCCCCCTACCCTCCCCCCCCCTCCCCCCCCCCACCCCCCCCCCCCCCCCCCCCCCCCCCTCACCCCCCTTCCCACCCCCCCCCCCCCCCACCCCCCCCCCCCCCCCCCCCCCCCCCCCCCCCCCCCCCCCCCCCCCGCCCCCCCCCCCCCCCCCCCCCCCCCACCCCCCCCCCCCCCCCCCCCTCCCCCCCCCCCCCCACCCCCCCCCCCCCCCCCCCCCCCCCCACCCACCCCCCCCCCCACCCCCCCCCCCCCCCCCCACATCCCCCCCCCCCCCCCCCCCCCCCCCCCCCCCCCCCCCCCCCCCCCCCCCCCCCCCCCCCCACACCCACCCCCACCCCCCCTCTCACCCCCCACCACCCCCCCCCCCCCCCAACCCCACACCCACAACCCCCCCCCCCCCCCCCCCCCCCCCCCCACCCCACCCCCCCCCCCCACCCCCCCCCCCCCCCCCCCCACTCCCCCACCCACCCCCCCCCCCCCCCCCCCCCCCCCCCACCCCCCCCCCCCCCCCCCCCACCCCCCCCCCCCCCCACCCCCCCCCCCCCCCACCCCCCCACTCCCCCCCCCCCCCCACCCCCCCCCCCCCCCCACCCCCCCCCCACCCCCCCTCCCCCCCCCCCCCCATACCCCCACCTCCCCCGCACCCCCCCCCCCCCCCCCCCCCCCCCCCCCCTCCCCCCCCCCCCCCCCCCCCCCCCCCCACCCCCCCCCACCCGCCCCCCCCCCCTCAACACAAGACCCCTCTTGTGTTAGGTGTCATCATAAACACGGATTATATACTAGTTGCATTCTAGTATTCCGCTCTAATTAGTTTTCCACAATGAGTGTTGTGATATGTCCTATCAATAGTTAACGGCCTCGTGTTTTCGCACCCTTGCACGGGGTGTGACATTCAAAACCCAATACTTTTTCTTCGATAAAATAGACTCGTTACCTTTTTCGAAAGGCGTAAGAACTAAACCGATAAACATTTTATGGATTATGTGATTATAAGTTTTGTAATGGGCCTAACCCAAAAATTTTAATATTTAACATATTAACATTGTTTTGGCCCAATTGTTTTTTATAAAAAGTTACAAATTCAAATTACAACATGCTAAATCTTTATAAAAATTTATTTAATTTAATTTCATAATAATTTAAAAGGTCCTAGTAAACGCAAACATTATTTTTAGTTGCTTCTAAGGCATCATCGACTTACGTCCGTACTTATTTTCTCGCCTTTTGGCGCTTTAATTCTCGTTAGTGCAGTCGCTTTCATAAGTGAGTTTCAAGGCCCATCTCTTTTAAAATGTTTTATACTTTTTGGGGTGGAATGCATGATCACTATTTGGACTTTATGAACTATTTGGGCTTTGTGAAATTTTGGACTATTTGGACTATATGAACTTTTTGGACTATTTAGACTATATGAACTATTTTGGATATTTTAGACATTTTGAGCTATATTAGACTATTTTTGAACTTAATAAGTGTTTTTGAGTATTCGCAAGATCCCCGTTTTACTGCTCATTAATTTGGGAATATTGCATACTATGAACTGATTTTTAAATATGTCGTTTGCCATATTATGACTTTGCGTACTATTTTATATACGCGTGACTTTACTAAATTGAGACTTCACGTATTATCTTATGATATACGTATGATTTGTACATTGTTGGACTTCACATATTATATTTATAATATGTAAGACTTGGTTAATATTAAACTTCACATATTGTATTTCTAATACGTGTGACTTCTATTAAAATATGACTTTGCGTATTTTTGTGTGAATATGTAAGGTGCTTAGATATAGTGTTGGGCTATACCGATCCTCGTACATAGTGTTGGGCTGTATTGATCCTCGTACACCATCACATCATTCAGTCCCCCAATGGGTTCCTGTTCTTACCCAATTTATACGTACTTTGCGCCCCATCGTTCATGAGTGTAAATATTATGGATAGCGCTAATAGAGGTCGGCCAACCTCTCGTTCCTCGATCCTTATGGAATTGCATAATATTTATATATAGGGGCAGTTGTTCATTTGTGCTTTAACACTATATTTTATGCGTCGTGCATTGTACTTGGACATTTTAATTTAATATTAACAAAGTTGCTTTGAACATTTAGACTTTCTATTATCGGACATATCTTTATATCATGGAATTGTGTGTGAATTTATACGATACAAGTTTTGTATAGGCGGGACTTGTATTGGGATAAATTCATATGACTCTGGCCATGATGCCTTCTTTTATAAACTATATTTTGAGACTTGTTCATTATCATGGAAGTGTAGGTGTATGTATTTATATTACAAGTCTTGTATGGGCGAGACTTGTAATAGGATAGATTCACAGGACTCTTGCCATGAGGACTTATTTATAAATGGGTTTTACCACATTTTCATAAAACCTATGTACTTACCAACTATTTTCATAGTTGACCCGTCTAGCCGTTTTCTCATGCATTTCAGGTGGTCGGCAGTAAGTTTCTTTTGAAGGCATTACATTGTGGAGTCTCACTGTGTCATCTCTTTTAAACTTTTATTGTCAAGACGAAGTTTTTTTTTGAACTTGAAACTAATGTTTTAAAGCCAATGTTCGGCTAAGACAAATATTGTAATAAAGTACTATTTCTGTTAAATTAATGTATGGTGTTGTGCTATTACTATGTGCTTGTGTCG
>BQNB010164971.1:0-14276 GCA_026074375.1 Tanacetum coccineum | reverse complement strand
GAATCATTCAGTTTAAAGGTCAACATAAAGGCTGATTTACCAATATCATTAACAATATTAAGCCTGAATATTTGATTACATAAATAGCCAAAACCAATAAACACACAATGTTTAGACAAAACAAATTAATCAGATTCAGTTACTTGTTTATAACCATAATTATTCAAAATACCACTTGAAACCAAATTTTTCTTAATATTAGGAACATGCAAAACATTAAACAAGAAAACAATTTTTCTAAAACTAAACCTAAGATCCACACGTCCATGCAACAGGGCGGTTGACTCATTTCCCATGTGAAGAATAGATCCATCATTCAGTGACCCATAGGTCTTGAACCAACATCTATCTTTAAACACATAAATTGTTTCTCTTGAGTCAACCTACCAAGCAACATCATCATCCTGCACAAAGTAAGCTTCAGATACATATGTAACATAATAAACCTGAAGAGATTTATTAAACATATTATGACCTTTCAGTGAGTTTGATGAACCATCCATCGAACCCTTTGTGCCTGAACCATTAGCTTTGTTGCCAACATTAACACCTTTGCAATCCCTTTTAATGTGACTAGTTTTGCCACATTTCCAACAAGTAGGTTTTGCCTTCTTGTTAGGATCAACCCTTATGTTATCATGATGTTTACGTTTACCCTTGTTGTTATTGTACTTGGATTAGTTGTTATGCTCTATCATATGGACAAATGAAGGACCAACAACATTGTTTCCATTTGGCTTGTCACTATCCTGTGCCCTAAGGGACTCCTGAATGCGCAGATGACTGTCCAACTCAACAAGAGTTAACTCCTGCTTCTTTTGCTTGAAATCTTTCCAAAAAGGAGGGAGTTTATCAATGATACAATAGACCTGAATAGCCTCATCCATGCTCATTTTATGTTGTGTAAACCTTTCAAGTATACCAAAAAGTTCATTATATTGTTCCATAACTGGTCTTGAATCAGTCATTTTTTTAATTTGTGAAATTACTTATAAAGAACTTCTTACTTAATGCATCCTCAGCCATATATTTAGCCTCTAAGAAATCCCATAGTTCTTTGGAAGAGTCAACATTCCGGTAAATATCAAATAAAGAATCAGACATACCATTGATGATTGAACCACTGCAAACGTAGTCATCATTGTCTCACTTGTCCCTTTTCCTAGTTTGTTCCACGGTTGCATCATAACCACCATCTTCAAGAATAAGAGTAGTCAGCACATATACCACACTCATGGTGGAAAGCAAGAAGTGCATCATCTTCTGCCATCTTCTAAAGTCTACCATTTCAAACTTGTCAAGCTTGCAAAGTTTGAAGCTATGTGTTTCATAGCAGCAATAGCTAATGATTATCACAAAATAATCTTCTTTGATTGTTGGTTGTTGTGTGTCCCAGATCAGGGTGAAGACAATTAATAGTCTAGCTAATTACCAAAGATGGTTACCGGATATCACTTGAATTTGTGTAATCACTTTCCAAAGAAGATTATTCGACCCTATGCCTGGGTATCATGAATACCTCCTTAGGATAAAACCAAGTTTTTGTTCTTAATCTAGGCACAGATCAACAACCCTGTGTTTCTATGTGTTTTTGTTTTCTGTGTGTTTTTCCATGCAATTGTGATCCCTATTTATAGGGGATTTACTCAAAACCTAGTCAATGGAATTAATGAGAGATTAATGGCCAATTAATATCTTCCATAATTATCCTCCATAATTTAGGAATTAGTGGTTACATGGCCAAATTAAATGTGTTCATTTAATGCAGTCAAACCTGCCACTTAAATAGGCAAAAAGTTGTTACAAAATATTTAATGTAGTCAAACCTTCCACTTAAATGTTTGTAACCACCCATTTAGTTCTAACCACTAAAGAGTCATGGAAAATCAGTGACTTGATGGGTGTACACTCCATACCTCCAAACCCATTTTCAAGTATGATCCAATTCCCATAATTGCACTAAATTTCCAACAAAGAAGGGGTATTTATACCCTAAGGCTTGAGCCGTGGGTATTGCTTAGTAGGTTGGGATGGGGATTACTTTGGGCTTTAGCCCGATACATACGCAATATTAGATTAACTAATGAGCCTAATTCTCGTTTCTAGCCTATTACATCGTAGATATAATAAAGACCAAGCTTCCATGTATAGAGACCGAGCTTCCATTTCTGACTAAATATTTTGAGGCTAACAATCTCCCCCGAAGCAAGGTTTCATGCTGATTCCAAGCTTCCATGTTTATGATCTTAGGTTTTTGGGATTGCTTTGTCGTTGAGTTCTTGAGTCTTTCTTGGTCTTTATCTTTGTTGTAGGCTTGTTCCATCATGCTATGTGATCTTTGATCTTGAGGCTTTGTTATTCTCTTTTGACTTTGTCTTTAGTTTCGAGATCTTTAAATCTTTTCCTTGTTTGTCTTTATCGTCTTTTCCATCTTGCGATCTTGTGTCTTAGTACCGACATGCTCATACTTTGCATCATCTTAAAAGCTTGCTAATAATCTCCCTTGAAAATTTATGTCTTGATAATCTTGATATCTTTAAGGAAGATCTTGAAAATTAGAGTTTGCGGAAGTCTTTGTATTTAATTCTTGAGCTTTCTTGATTCTTTAATCTTGATGCTTATAGTATGTCTTTGTAGCTTGAGCATGAGCATGTGGTAATGAATCGGACTCTGCTGGAATGAGGTCGCAACACCATCGTTTCTACCTGCATTTTAAGGTTAGTGATTAACAGCAGATTTGGATGAATATGGCTTTGTTATTCGTCAGAATATGGTTGCGATAACCTTCGGTTCCATGAGGACCGACCTATGATCAGGTATATTCAATTTAGAAGAGTCTCATTGACAGGGTTTCCAGCTTAAAGCGTGAGATCCTCTAACACAGATGTATTAGATTCACCATGCTTTCTTGTTCTCATTACCGGAATGTTTTAAAGCAGACAACATGGTATGAGTGAATCAGATAGTTACTATCTTTCAGATTGAGTCGTCAATTCAATTACTGGACCAAATTGATATATACAGTTGACACAAGCTTGATTCATATAGAATCTCGCAAGTCACCTACCGCAAAGTTTTCTTGATGATGGCTCTGGAAGGATTTCCATCTTCACTGTGAATACTAAAGAGTATCACTAGGATGTTCTAACAAAATCACAAGGATAATGCGTAGGACTCTTGATAACAACTTGTGAACTTAATGGTGTTCAACAAGTGTTTGACATGGAATGTGTCCTAATGAGATGTTGTTAGGTATTCGATCTTAACCGTAAAACATTGACTTCAGAATTGTCATGAAATTAAGATGTTGTTAGGTATTTGATCTTAACCATAAAACCTTGATTGAAAATCTTTCAAAGTGTTTGAAAACATTTGACACTTTGAAAGTTTCATCATTTGAAAAACTCCGTCTTCACACGTGCATGGATAAACGAAAGTGTTTTGCACATGTGGGTAAGAGTATAAAGCACTTTGAGTCTTTAGATCACTTATTATTTTTTAGACCATGTTTTAATTACATTTCTCTCCTTATTTTAAATACTAAGTCACTTAGTCTTTGAAATATCAAGTGTAACACCCCTCAAATTGGGTCGTAGCGGAATAAGGGTCCGGGGCGTGTTACTTCATAGATCAATAACACAAGATATATATAGAACGACCAAAAAGTCGTTTTAAAACTGATACATTGGATTTAACAAATATTTGATACAAATAGCCCGAAGCTTTAACTTGTTCCTTATTATTATTACAAAGATACTGGTTCACAACACCTGAGTTTCCCAAACTTAATGCAAACACATATCTTTAGCTTGACATCCCAAAACACAAATCCCTATGTCTTCCGTTGGCACCTTATGTTAAGGATCTATCCTGTAAAACATTGACTTTTAAAACGTCAACAATAATGTTGGTGAATTCATAGGTTTGATAAATCATAATATGCAGGACCGCAAGACTTTCCCCGTGATAATGCAACACATGCAGACATCACAAAACCAGATTATATTTTCCTAAGCTCATGAACTTGAAGCTCCGACAATCTTTTATTGCAATAATAATTATTGCATTTTCTGCCCTATTAGATGTTCAACCGAAAACATCTCAAATTCGACATGACTATATGTTCGTTCCCGGTGATAGTAGTCACTGAAGGGGAGGTCGTTTCCAAATAGATCTTTTCATAACATTCACGTCACATAATGAAATTTAAAACTACATATATGCAATTACAGTTCATGATAAGGGCTTAAACTTTGGTTATCGCTTTCCTGTAGGCAAAATTGCTAATCAATATAATAATATCACTTGCGTTCCAATTTTACAAAACAAAGCATGTTTCCACCCATAGTTATAATATTCATTGAAATTCGTAAGAATGTGGGGCTTGATCTCTCCTTGAGTTCTGATAATTCCAATATCACAAATAAACCGCGTTACGCAACTCGTCAGACTGCATCTATTTATTTAAGGTCGTTTAAGTACATTGTACTTCGATTAACTTTACATCATATTTAAGGTCTATGTTGTTACATCATACTATCGTTCGGGCTATCATAATTAAGAGGTCATGTAGTGACGTATGATGATCTAGGTCACTTTAAATCGTTAAATCCAGTACTCGTCGTACACCACCCCGAAATGGCATCATTATGAAACTCCTGTAATATAGTACTTTGATTAACCACATATAATATAGCTTAATCACCATCTAATTGTTTTGGAAAAATTGCGTTTAATTAGTTAAACGTTTATAATTATCGTTGTAGTAAAACCGGCGTAACTTTCGCGTTTTAAGTCCGATTTTGACGTTTCTTATGCCCACGCTTTCGTATTAGGACGAGTTATCATAATTTGACATTTTCATATTTTTGATCCTCTGATGAACAGTACTTTTACTGTTCACATCAGTTATAAAGTTATTTTTATAGTTTTAGTTATCGTAAAACCCGTAAACGTCGTATTTTATTCGTTATAGCTCCGTTTTTAGCGATTCTTTCGAGCACGTTCTCGTATTTGAAAGTTCTATTTATTTATGAGGTTTACAAAAATAAATATTTCTGTCATGAACAGTAACTTTTATAAAAATAGTTTTATAAAAGTATTAATTGTCGTAAACTCGCGAAATTCATAACTCGTTCATTTTTAATTGAAAAATTACGATTCTTATCATTTTGGAATCCTAAAAATATGTATAATTTGTTAAAAATACCAAACTTGCTGTTTGAATAATTTTTATAAAAAGTTTTTATAAAAATTCTTTTATAAATCCGTTTATTTATCGTATAACTTGTTTTTACCATAACTTTTTCGTTATTAATCCGTTTGACAAGTTTCTTACTTTTTCGGAATCGTCATGAGTCGTATTATTTTATAAAAATATAAAATAAATATATTTTTATACACTTTTGGACAGAAAGTTTGGGTGACCTTATTAAGTCCATTTTTAACCTTGTTTTTATATTTTACACTTTATAACATTACCACAAGCCTTATATTTTATTTATGACATAAGTGTTACATATAATAAGAGTCCATTAGTCCCTAATTATCCTCATATGTCCAAATTACCAAGTCCATATTAACACTTTTAATCCTTAACTTTCATAAGTAACCTTTTTACTCCAAGTTTATACTTAGCCATTTTTACATATAAACCATAAGTGTACAAGTGTATTTCTTCCAACATGACTTTATTTTAGTGTTCAAGTAACATGATTAAAAGTCCATAATCAACATTAATATGTCATTTGCCTTTCTTTTACTTGTAACATATTATGTAACTTTATAAACCCTAATTAATACATAATCATTTTTATGCTTAACCAAGAGTGTAAATCACTTATGTGTCCATTTTAACATGATGTCATTAACATCATAAGATATATAAAAGTGTACAATATGATGACAACAAGTAAAAACTCCTTTTTACATGATCAAAATCCTAAATGGTGATTCAAGCTATAATAGAACTAACATATGCATATAATGAAAATTGTAAGAACATAAAGAGTTCAAGATGACCTTATGGTGAATGAAGATGATGACTAACACAATCTAAACCCTTGTTTAGATTAGAAACCAAAGCTTGCACAATATGAACCCTAGTTTTCCAAATGAAAACCCTAACTTCTCTTTTCTTGATTAATGCTTGAAAATGGTTAGCCAATGCTTGGAAACATCTTAGAATATCTTAGATATGATGTGTATAGGTGTGTATGGGTTGTAGAAAATTTTGTATGGATTTGGTAAAGGGGTGTTTTCAAGCCGTGGCCTTATAGAGACCAAGGGAGGGATATTTTGTTGATTTTTGCTAAGTGTGAAAGTGTATGCATGCTATCTATGTGTTACTTGCACTTATAAGGGTTAGAGTGGTCAAAAGTTTGCAATAGTTAGTCAAGAACACAATGAGGGTTTTAAGGATCTTGGTTCTTGGTCAAAGAAACATGGTAAGCTTGTGTTTAATGCATGTGTGATGTACAAAGCCACTTGGTGAAGTTTGTGAGCTCCTTGTCTCCTTGTTGTTGTTTAGCCGTGTATAAATTGCTACAAATTCGTCCTATGTATGATACATATGATATATTTTTGTAACTTTTATGTATTGGGTATAAAAGTGGGTATTTGTTGAAGCATAGAAATTTTGTGTTCCGGTATCCTAAATGCAATTATCGCGAAACGTATACACTTTTAACGCGTATCCGATAAAATAAAAGTGAAACAAGGATCATAATTATTCCTAAAAATAATTATTTAATACTTTGAATTGATGTATACTCTTAATTGTTTGATGCCCGTTTTTTTTTTACATTGAACGCTAATTTTAGCTTACCGATTTTACTAATACATGGAAATAAAGCTCACACGTACAGCAAACACGTACGACACTAAAAATAAATAGTAGATTTATCGACGTCGTCAATGACTTGAAAACACAGGGTGTTATATCTACTATATACCATACGCCTAGACACACACACACACCTTTAGTAGACTACATTTTTTGTGTACACAAAATAACACGCCAGTGAATCTCTTTATATAGAGAGATTTCAAGGCTTACAAAGGAAGATAAGAACAAATAATATATTTTAAACATTTAAGAATATCTTCTGTTATCTTTATCTTCTTAAGGAGATCTTCCAGAATCTACTTATTTTCCACCAGCTTGTAGAATTCTTTAATGACGATTTTAGTCCTTTTGTTTCATTTTTTTATTCATTTTGTCTCATCAAATTAAGAATCCGAACAATCTTCCCCTATTTGATGATGAAAAAACAAACAAAGTCGTGTACGAACTTCATCATAAAGCTAAAGTTTCCCCTAAAGTTGAGATGCAGTCATCTCCCGGAATGAAACAAACTTCCAAGCTTCCCCTTAATCAGATATCCTTTGTATCATGCCACACCAAGGATCTATAAGTTGCAACCTGTTAATATTTCTTCCCCTTTTTGTCATAATCCAATAGGGGACATATGAATGTAAGCAACTTTAATCTTGACCACTACAAACCAATATCACACTTCTAATCCAAGCCTTCTAATTCCTTAAATTACCCACCATTAAGCACAATAAGAAAAATGAACTTGAGTAGTAGAAACTCACACTAGCAGTAGTAAAAACCTTCACCTCAATGTCACATGTAAATGGTTAAACATTTTAACAATAAGCTTCCCCTGAAACCCATATGCTAACCATTTCTTGTATCTTCAAATTCTGTAGGCTCTATGTAATGATTACTGATGAAGAAAATTAAGTATAACGAACTTGATGCTGAAGTAGAATAACCCAAACTTGTGTCTTATGTCTTGTACTATCCACGTGACGTCAAACTTATAAATAAATCTGTGAAATATAAGTAGATCGCGACCTCTTGACAAAAATCCTCATCTTCTAAGAGACACTGAGTACTAAGTGATAGCAAATGTGAGCATTGAGCACCATAATAAAAATCACACACCTTTGCTAGATTTTGATAAGTCTTCGTCACATCGTTTTTAAGCACGAACAAGTTATCTCTAAATGTTGTTAGCCATTTGAGATATGATAAAACACAAACCTGTGAAACTCAACTTCAACTCTAAATAAGTTATAAACAATCTTCTTCGTAATCAATTAATTCAAATAATCCCAAAAACGAGCCATTTAAACGTTTAAAAACATTTAAACCATAACCAAAAACCAAACATCCTGTGTGTGTTGTCCAAAAACACAGCTCAGCCGAGAACCACAAACATGATTTATCACCCGATATCGGGTACAACTAACAGTATTAACTATTTTTCTCGGACGACACTGGCAGTATTAAAAATTTCTCAGACAACAAAGGCAGTATTAATTCTTTTGAGCCCAAATAATCGAATAATATTAAACAACAACACAAATACATGGACCACAGTAGTAATATATACCTTACTTCGAGCAGCATCAATTTAAACGAGCAACACTAATTCTTTTAATCCACGAAGCAGTACAAATTAACCTTGTGTACGAACAGTACTAACCCTTTTATCATACTACTGTTGTAAACAATTGTAACTTTTCTTTTAAACTTCTCATGACAGCCCATATTGACAACTATTAATACATATGAATTCAGCCCCAAAGTTGTTTAAACATAATCCCAGCCCATGAATGTTGTTCGGTGCAAGTGATGACAGCCCATTCACAACAACCAGCCCATTTCCATGCGGTAAGTCCATTATCAAGAGACATACTTGATACGTTTTGCTTGCTACAAAAGAATAAAGGAACGAACGCCACAAGTGGGGCTCGAACATCAGACCTTGAGGAATAAAACTTAACTACACCCTCCTAACCAACTGCGCTAGTTAGCCAGTTGTGTTACTTTTCTCCTTAAGTAATATTTATTCCTTCCTCTCATGCTTAGCAACACATTATCTGTTACAAAACCGTTACTAACCCATCGCTAATATGTGTTCTCCTTCCTCCCACAGCTATTAGTGACACATAATATGTTACTAAACTGTTGCAAACTTGTCACTAATGTTTATTCACCTTCCTCCCAAATTTGTTAGCGACACTTTTTCCGTCACAAGGCTGTCACTAATGTAGCAGTACTAAATATTGTTTGAGCAGTATTAACAATAAAAGAGTAGTACTAACTAACGAATAAGCTGGCAGCATTAATTTCACTTCAACAATATTAACACAACCTAAAACAGTACAAAGAATACCTTCGTGCAGTTGAAACTAACTCGAATACTTGTTGTCAACCAGTAGCTTGACAATCTTTTTAGAAACATACTCGAACTTTAATCCTGCTGCTTCTAATTGATGTGCGTGTCTTCTTTGAGCAAAAATAATGAACATGCGTCCAAAATAAAAAATTAAGACATGAACCTGCTAGTGTCGATTAATCCCGAATTAAGTTTTTTAAGAAACCCTAGTTACCCACGTTTTGACCACTAGTAACATCAGCAACACCTTCATGTCTATTCAAAACAACCACGATTGATTACACTTTCAGTTTTCACGAATTAGGGTTTGCATAAAAACCCTAGTTGCACCATTTTTCACATAATACCAAAAACTGAAACTCGACATCATTTTCTTCATAAACACGTATAGAAACCTTGTGATCCTAGTTCGAGAGCCCCGTGGCTCTGATACCAATTGTGAAAACTAAAGAATCGTTTAAGCTCAGATTGTTTAGATCTTATATCTAGGATAAACAATAATAATGATAACAATTATGCAGCGGAATATAATGAAGACAATTGTTATTGAACAAGGTTTTTCATTCATAAGTTTCCATACAAGCCCCAATTCTAGACGATAAACTCTAGAACGTGTTATCTACACTATAACAAGGAATCATAAGATCCTTGAGGCTAAACCACATAAACTCTAGGCGTCTACTATATACCATACGCCTACACACACACACACACCTTTAGTAGTCTACATTTTTTGTGTAAACAAAATAACACGTCTGTGAATCTCTTTATATAGAGAGATTTCAAGGCTTATAAAGGAAGACAAGAACAAATAATATATTTTAAACATTTAAGAATATCTTCTGTTATCTTTATCTTCTTAAGGAGATCTTCCAGAATCTACATATTTTCCACCAGCTTGTAGAATTCTTTAATGACAATTTTAGTCCTTTTGTTTCATTCTTTTATTCATTTTTTCTCATTAAATCAAGAATCCCAATAGTGTTGATAATCTAAATACTATTGCATGCATTCTGCTTTCATATTGCACTATTGTCCACACTCTTAAATTCTAGCACAACAACGGGGTTTACTCCTAAACCTACGAGCTCACCAAGGTAATGTTGACCCCTTTCGAGTATCATTTTCAGGTGATCAGTATTATAAATTGGGGTAATGAAGTACAAGGTTTTACAACGACCACGATAATTTTTCCAAGGACATGCATGAAATTTCATAATTCAAGGCTGTATACAATGTAACATTGTAAACCAAATTTTTTGTATTAATTTATGGTGAAATCTTGTATCTTGTGTGATGTATTCAAAACTCGCATCCTGTGTTTCCGCTTTTAGGGGGTGTGATAGATTGGTATCCAAAGCCAAGGTTATGGAGAATCCTCGTTTTTCTAAAATAAAAACTCAACTATAACCAACTAAACATTTCGTAAAACCTCGAACATGACGGAAGTTGACTAGCCCGAGCATTTCACAAGTTCTTCCTAAACTATGCATAGCCTAATCAACTATGCTTATTTTATGAAAGATCATGAAATGACGGGGGTAGTTCCCTAAAGTTATGTTAGAGGGAGGGGGAATATAAAATTCTAAGATCACTTAAAAACACTTTGACCATGAATGTACATATTGTATATATGTACTTTCACATTAGACTCTTACACATGGTTCACCATGATTGCTAATGCGTGAATCATCATTGATTGTCTATTGACTTGTATGATTGCCTTAGTTGCATTATATGTCGCCTTGAATTCTTGCCCTATTTCTATTACCTGGTCATCATTGTCCATGCTTACATTTCATGTTTGCTTTTCGTATCTATCATATTACTATAAATACTTGAGTTATAATTTTCTACTGAGTACTATATGTAAGCAAATCTATGCTGATAATTTTGATTAATCTATTTTATGAGATTATTTATACACCTACCATGTTATCACAGGTCATGTCTTCCCCAGCCCACACTGACATAGAGACTATTTCACCCGCTGGCGGAGCCCGAGGCTCTCCAGTACCTACTCCATTTCATGATGACCCATATATGTTAATGAGACAAGCTTACACCTTCACCATTACGGACACTAAGTCCGAACCTTTAAGGATCCTATAGAGACCGAGGATCACCAATCACTACCCATTTCATCAGCACCTATTCCATCACCTGACTACACACCTGCTACCCCTCACTCAGATGAGGAGTCAGAGCCCATGGAGGCATTTGAGACTAGGATTGCTTTACCATCAAACTCTACCTCACCACTATCTCCTGATCATCCACTTATTCAGACATCACCCACCCCTACACCTTATCAAGCTTTCTACTACAGCAGTAATGCACGTATGGCCATGCGTACTCAGCCTACCTTGTCGCTCAACATCTAAGCCAGTGTGACAGAGGCGATGACCTTATCACCATCATCATTCCGTAAGAGGTACAAATCCTCTTATGAGACCCTTCTTCGTCAGCATCACCAGCATCATCTTCGATCCTTCCTCTACGGAAGAGGTATCAGGGTACTTTTAAGCCAATATTAGACACTAAGACTAAGGGTAATGAGTCAGAGGCCGAGGGCACCGACTTAAAGAGTGAGGAGTCGGAGGACGAGGGTCCCGACTCGGAGAGTAAGGAGGCTGTATCTGAGGATCAACAGCAGCAGGCAGTCCTGGTTAAGGATACAGCTGTAGATGAGCCTTTGGGTTTAGGATACGAGGCGGCTAGACGTCGTGCCCTAGAGCTAGTAGAGGATACAACACAGTACATATAAGGTAGGACATAGTTCCAGATCCAACCAGTTCAGCAGACAGCAGACGAGACTACCACACATAGGTTACCCGTCCGTACCACATGGGAAGACCTAGTGGATGGTACAATTTACACAGATATTGAGTTCGTCATGCCTTCAATCCATGCACCTGTTCAGACTCCAGCATCACCTGAGTGGTCATCCGGTTCGTTACTTGTTTCACCAACATCCTGGATAGTACCATCACCCGTATCTTCACCAGTACCCACAACAGTAGTAGGTAAGGGTGTCTTTTTAGAGATAGGAGCACAGCTTGAGCTCCACGGGAGTATACTTCATGACCACACTGAGCGATTATATGCATTTCCACCTACCCTTCTCGAGGGTATGGGTCAGGATATTTCTAAGTTGTATGATAGGTCAGCAACGGTTAAAGATGAGATTCCCTTATAGCGTTTCATGCTTGGGAGCCTGGAACAAGCACAGGAGCAGGATACTATCACTTTTGGTGCCTTATGGCGACCAGTTTTAGCCCTTGAGGCATGGGCATGATAGACGGACACCCAGAGAGCAGCTCTGTAGCAGACTAGGTATGAGGATCAGAGGGAGATACATGCTTTGAGGATGCAGCATGCTACAGATCAACAGGAGATGCAAGAGCTGATAGAGCGCGTAGCCACACTTGAGCGGAGGATGGACCATTTAGAGGAGTAGGATATACTAGCATAGTAGGTTTGATGTACTTCACTAAACCGAGTAGCTTCAATTAGTGGTAGGTCTGAACTGAGTAGCTTCATTCAGCAGTAAAACTCTCCTTGAAGTCGTAGTTCTTTTCTCTAGTGGTAGGAAATTTTGTATGAAACCTATGAATCAAAGGTCCTTAGTAGTTATTTTACATGAGTTGTTGCGATTACAAAAGTGTACACCACCTATTTCTACCCTCTTATGATACAACTTACCACTTAATTCTAATAAGGTCTACCACTTTTGACGAAACTCTAAACTCATTTCATTACAATCCTTTTATTACGACTATTTCAAAATGAACCAACTTGCGTAAGTAGCTTTGTAGACGGCATATAGATGTTAGCAACTGAAAGAGAGGAGAACATAAGAAGACCCTATAGAGGACCTCTTAGAACCCAGTAAAGACCCGATACAGAATGACAAAATTTAGGTAGGATTGCTTAGCAGATTCTGGCTTTAAGAACCGACACTACCTTAGGATGGCGAACGACCCCGTGAAGGGAAATGCCACGTCCCACTCATACGCGAAAGATGAGGGGTTAGACACCGTCTCACGAAGAAAACAAGTAGATTCGACCATACAAGGCAAACCATCGACCAAAACTTTTCTTTTGTAACAAAACGACAAAACTTATTAACATAACATAAGTTTTGATATGATTCAATCAACACTTAGTTTACCATAGAGAGTGGCATGTTCACATGACACTCGCAAATAAATCCGCTCAAAAAAATAGAGACTGAAATTCCAAATTTTCCATTTATTAAATCCGGGCAGTTTGTGTGAAATACCCATTCCTCTAAGTCTAATATAACCAACTAGACTCTTGTGAGCAACACATGGACATGGCGCGAACCGCATCACCATCAAACACCCAACTCGGAGGAGACTGATGACATTAAATAATGTCTATTTTATAGCATCATTTATCCTATGTTATTAACCCATTTTGTATAGTTATTGCAAAGAATTGTTACTTAATAACTTATATTAGAGAATTGCAGTAATTATGGAGTAATTGGTGAAAGATAGCAAAAGGCGCGCATTCTGGAGCTTAAATGAAGATATTTTGAAGATTACTATTCTGAAGACCAATACGCCGTATCCATCAAGGAAGATACGGCGTATCCGTGCCTGCACTCACCAAAGACCACCCAGGAATAAAGATCAATACGCCGTATCCAGAGAACTCAATACGTTGTATTTAAGATATGGAATCAATATAATATTCTAGAAGATATCAAGCGTGGTCCCTACTCCAAGAAATCCCCAATACGCCGTATCCAACTCTTGGATACGCCGTATCCAACCGACTTCCAGACCCTATAAATACAAAACTCAAAAACAAAAGTCGATTTTCAGAGGAGAAAAAGAGTAGAAGAGGTCAAGCAACGTATTCAATTCCATAGAAGACAACGTGTAATTCTATTTACTTTAGTAATCTTTTAGTTTTTGGTATCATTCGTTAACTCGGTTAGTTTACCTTGGCTAAATAATTACTCTTGTATTTATTATGACGTTTGAAGGCTAATACCTTCGGGTATTAGCCATTATTATGAAGATCTGAATGTTTAGTATTTGTTTATCT
>BQNB010164970.1:0-14276 GCA_026074375.1 Tanacetum coccineum | reverse complement strand
GACATAAAAATACCAAACAAACATATTTGCAATATAATTAAGCATATTTTAGTATTTTTAGTCCGATTACTAGTGTTTTACGGGTTATAAATGATGTGTGTTTTAGCACACATCACTCGCGTTGACTAAGGATATTTTCAATGACTGAAAAGAAATAACTTTCTCCTTAGGTTGGCTGACTTGCAATTACTAGGGTTGAAAAGCTACATTTTATCTTTCAGTTTTTGTTTTATATATTTCTCATGTCTATTCTGATTGTTGCAGACAAGAAAGATGAAATGACAAAGACACGTTCGGATTGTTTTAAGCCGCTTTTCGACCAACTCGCCTCTTTGTTTCCGTTAACCTATTAGTTGGTCATATTTTGTAATTTACTTTCACACTTGCGACACATGAAAAGTGACGCATATGCTATTTGGTATTGTGTAACACCATGTGTATTACTATTCTTGGTTAAATTATTAATGCACGCCTTCATGTTTAGGCTATCCGAGAAACGTCAGTTGGATGTGGTAATGTTTGGGTGAGGAAGATGGAAAAAATTGATGTGAATGCTGCATGTAACATGTCGGGTAGGTTTTACATTTCAAAGTGTGTCCAGAATAATAGGTCTTGTCGTTCGGATATCACAGATCAGTGCAACTTGTGCAAGCCTGCTCGAACGGACAGCACAGCTTAGGAATTCACATTATTTTCCTAGTCTGATGTTTGAGCAAACTGCATTGTTTTATACTAATGTACATGGTTTATTATCTAACGCTTCTTTTAGCAAAAGATAGATGTTTATCAACTTCATATCAACTACATTGTTTTCTGCTAATGTACAAGGTTTTTTTTATAAAATGCTTCTTTTGGCAAAAATTATTTTTCATATGTTAGATCTCTTTTGCTTTAATTGTATCAATGAAGAATATAACAAATGGTTGGTTGTTATTTGGAACTATTTTTATGGCTTCAGTAGGCTACTTTATCTTTCGTATAAGTCTTACATGTGATCAAAAATCGACCAAATTTATCGGATATATATAGAGAAGGTACAAAAGTCTCTACAATAATGCGCGACCACTTAATCCCTCGTTACACATCATTTGTGAAACATTTTGCCCATTGAATGAAGTATGAACTATGAATATACTATTGGACTTTGTGGGTTGATCATGTTCAAGGCCCAATTAAGATAGATAAGGTTTTGTTATCCCTTTTTTTCTCTTTGTAGAATTGTATATAATCGGCTTTTAGGTCGACCATTGTTGGCCTTCTGCGTAATCTTTCAAATATATAGCATAAGACCATTGTATATTATAAGAGTGAAAAAAGAAAATATCTTTCACAAAGAATCCACAATAAAAAGTAGTTCACATCGTTCCTTTCAAATAGCAACCTAAACCATCTATGTAAAGGCCACCCCGACCATAAAACCCCCCAAATAAAGTTTTGCTAATCTAGATAAAAATCGGCGATCATCATGGCATTCAGTAATAATTGCAATCCTTCCACATAAAACTTCATATATTACCACCCCAAATGAGTACACATCAGATTCTTTTGTAAGTATGTCAGTGGTTTCATATGATGGATCGATATAACCATGTGTGCCGCATGCATTGGTGACAAGAAAAGTAAACTCTTGATTTGTTGGACCTTTAGATAATCCGAAATCAGAAATCTTAGCTTCCTAATTCTTATTTAACAGAACATTAGAGCTTTTTATGTCACGGTGTAACACTCTATGACCTTCTCCCACACCATTATGAAGATAATTAAGTCCATGAGAAGCACCAAGACATATCTGAAGGCGTTGCACCCATGTAAGATCTGTGGTAGCCAAGTACTTATCAAGGCTTCCACAAACTTCGTGCGCATAAACAATGATTTTCTCATTATCTTTGTCATAAAATCCAACAAGAGAAACCAGATTATCATGTTTGTAGCTAGCTAGCATTAATATCTCCATCAAGAACTCACGTTGTCCTTGACCGCGTGTCACATCTAACTATTTTATAACAACCCTAGTGGTTGAGTGAGGGAGCTGACCCTTGTAGACCCTCCCAAATCCACCCTGACCAATGAAATTAGTATCATAGTAAAAGTTGCTGGTTGCTAAATTGATGTCCTTAAGTGGAATTTTGAGGAGGTCTAGTTCTTGAATTAAAGACATTAGTTTGGAAGAAAAAAAATTAATCTGGGTGGGGGTGTTGAATAATTGGCAACAACTCTAATCTTTTTCCAAATAAATGATCTTGTCATTTATTAATCAACATGCAAAATTAGACTCATCTATCAAGGTATGGATAATATCAATGAATTTATGGTTGTAAACAAATAAGTTAGACTAAATAGGTCGATATGATGTGTTTTGGTGTACCTGTAGGAACTTATATATCTCACTTCTTATATACTAGAAAAATATGAATCAATGTATGATGATCATTTTGGTGGTACCTAAACTAGAATATCACTAGTTAATAATTAAACCTTTTAAGTATATCAGAAGACATCAGTTCAAAAAGCTTGTTAAAATTGGTTAGTTTGTTATACTTTGACTTTTCTAACTCAACCTTTGACTTTGGAGGATATAAACCTAGCACTTTGTACTTTTCTTGGTACACATGAGACAATATTGTCATTTCTATAAAGCTTCCCTTGAAGTATTTTTAGTTACCAAACATATATAAAATCCAAATTAATGAACACTTATTGGCATGCTAATTGTTATTAGCATTCAATGCTTTGAATTCTTAAATCCGCCATTGTCTTTAAAACACAACCTAAGATATGGACGTAGGATTCACAATGATCATTAAGACCAGCAAACAAACCCACTTCTCATGATTCTGAAAAACGTGTCTATGTGTCTTTACCTCCATGAAGAGCAGTAATAACATGTTGTAAAAATGTAGTAGAAGAAGCAATCAATATAATATCATCTACACACAGTAACAAGTAGGTTGCGTCTGATCCACGCTGAAACACAAAAAGCGATGCATCAGTTTTTCTATGCTAAAAACCAATGCGAGTAACAAATCCCACAAACCGCTGAAACCAAGCTTTTGGTGCTTGCTTAAGCCCATACAATGATCGCTGCAAATGAAAAACATAATCTGGGTGAGCAGGATCTACAAACCTAGGTGGCTGATGCATATAAATTGTCTTTCCGATAAGTGACCGTAAAGAAAAGAATTCTTCATGTCAAGCTGATGAATAGGCCAATCACGAGATACTGCGAGACTAAGTACAGTTCGAATAGTAGCTGGTTTGACCACAGGCCTAAAAGTCTCATCACAATCAATCCCCTACTCCTGGCTGCGACCATTTGCAACAAGTAGCGCCTTATACCTTCTTAAAGTACCATCTGTGTGAAACTTATGCTTAAAAAGGCACATAGAACGAACAATATTCACATTACCTGGACGGCGCACAAGTACCCACGTACCGTTAATAATTAAAGCATTATATTCATCTAACATAGCTTTTTACACTAAGGATTATGAATGGCATGAACATGAGACCGAGGAAGCAGAGAAACAGTGGTGACATGAAAATCCATACGCTCAAGAGGTTTAGATATACCGTCTTTAGCACGTGTGACCATGGGATGAGTGTTAACGGTTTGAGTAGGTATATTGGGTTGTTGCGTAAGATGTTGCGGTTGGGTTGGAGTGACATTATTAGGGTTGGTGGTAGAGGGCTGGATAGGAGGCGTGGTATTGGGCGACATATGTGTGTTGGTGTTTATAGGAGTGGTAGACCTTATAGCAATGGTTGTATCATGCTAAGGTGCCGCATGGTTAATGGGCTAGGGTGCGGCGTAGAGTATTGGGCCTGGGGAAATTGAGTTCGTTGGGCCAGTAGGTAAAGGAGTAGGCGAGGTGGTGGTGGGTTGTTCATGGGCTACCGTTGGGATGGTGAAACAGGTAGTGGTATGGTAGACAAAAAGTTGTAAGTCGGAGACGTGTACTCATGTAGTTTGGCAAAAGGAAAGATGTCTTCATCAAACCTAACATGCCGTGATAGGATGCTTTTGTTTGAGGATAAATCGAGACATCTATATCCACAATGGTTGGTGAGGTAACCAAGAAACACGTAAGCAGTGGATCGCGATTGAAGTTTATGGTCAACATTTACATAGGGATAACAAAGGCACCAAAAGACACGTAGTGTTAGGTTTGTGCTCATGTCATACGAATATTTATACGTCTATAAATACGCGAGCCTACAGGGTCACACACGTTATACATTTAGGTATCATTCTATTAATGTTAATAATAATATAATTGTATATTTATAATTTATATTAATATATGATTTGACGAATAAACACTAACAATCGTTAATTAGTTAATTAATTGTAACTAACTAATAAGGGTTTTTAATTAATGGGTAATTAAATGTAATTAACCCTAAATAATTAGAAAAGCCAAAAAGTCAACCCAGGGGGTGTTTGGCTTATGTTCGACCGGCCTAGGACCCAAGGGGGGTTGGATTGGGCTTTGAGCTATCTTTTCCTACAAGGAATGTAATTTAGGTAAACATTAAATCCATCCCTATATAAGGAGGATCCTAGAGCTCATTATTAATAACCCCTTCCCCCTCTTCTATCTGGTTCGATCGCAGGAAACAACCAAAAGGGTTTTTTAGTTTTGATTTTATTAGTGTTTACATATTCGTTAGTCAAGAACTAGCATTCGGGTGATACTGCTTGACGTGTAGTGTATGAACCGCGTGGAGTCCCATTGCTAGACCCCCCGTGCAGTGTCATGAACGCATGACCCCCCCCCCCCCCCCCCCCCCCCCCGCTCGCGTCACTTTACTTAGTAACTTAGAAGGTTTTCGGTAAGCACGTTTATTACCCACGTGTGTATACTCAAAGAATCTTGTGTTCGTCACTAGCTTGATTGCTAACGGTATGTTTTATGTGTTAATTATTTATGCTATATGAATTATATCCGCTGCATAGCTCGTTTAATATTCTTGTGATATTAGGTTATTTAGATAACGATTTCCAACAGTGGCGTTATGAGCCATATCATATAGCGTAGTAATTACATAAAAAACATAACTTATCATGATGTGTAGTAGTATCCCATACTTCTCATGTGGTTGTAATTGTTGCCTTTTATGTGAAAATTAGTTTTTAGAAACTTTAAAAATGTTGGTAACACTGTTTTATCAATTTATACCCTTAAAAGTTAAGTCAGTTGTCATCCAAGTATGAAATCACTTGAGTTTGTTCTTTTACTCTAAGACAGTCTTAGGTGAATTTGCAAAACAAGGTAATATAACAATCGTATGGTCAGACCTGAGACTATAAAATTACAGATTTTGTATTGGATGACTTATATCGAGTATGGTTGGTCAGACCTTCGACACGACGCACAAGATGGGGTGAAACATGCTACTTGACATTATAATTCTGGATTATATTGCCTTGTGCCCCATAATGGCTAAGAGTTTTATCGCCCGTTGATTACTTTTTGAGTTATACCATTTCTAGTAGATCAACTGCATTAATGGTACAACGTCAAGTTGGATCTTAGACTCTTACTAAAATTAATTTTTTATTTTGAAATAAACATGGGTAGTTAATTTTATAAGAGACAATTATTGAAAATACTAATATTTTCTAAACTTTTGATTATTTTGTAGATGGCTGCTGCTGCCCAAAACATAAACAATATGACTATCAGGTCAATTCTCTAATAGGAGAAACTTACTTGACCAAACTTTACGAACTTGTTCCAAAACTTAAGAATTGTTCTTAGGTCTAAAGGGAACTAGTTTATTTGGAACAGCCTATGACCCCTCTTCCCTTATCTTGTAGCATCTCAAGCTGCGCGTGATGCATATGAAGCATTATATGATGCGCAAAATGAGGTGGCATGTCTTATGCTTGGTAGTATGTCTCCTGAACTTCAGAGGACACTTGAAAACTACAAGGCATATGACATGATCCCCCAACAAACTCAAAACACTATGTTCGAGGAACAAGCTAAACAGGAACTATTTGAAATAGTCAAAGCATTCCATGCTTGCAAACAGGATGATGGTCAGTCAGTAAGCTCTTATCTCTTGAAAGATAGCTACCTGCGGAACACTCTGGAACGCCTAGGCTATGCAATGCCAAATGAACTAGGTGTGAGTCTTATTTTGAATTATGTCAACAAGGACTATGATTAGTTCATTCAGAACTATAACATGCATAGCTTTAGGGGGAGGGACGTAGTGAGTTACATGCTATGTGAAACCTCCATAGAAAGGTTATTCCAAAGAAGGCTGAATGAAACCCTTGCTTGTTAGCCTATACGGGGAGGGCTTTCTAGATCAAGAAGGACAATAAGAAACTGCAATGGGCAAAGGTGGCCAAGGAAAGGATTAAGCTTAACTTATGCGCCTCCCAATCCAAGGATCCCACCGCCGCCTAAGAGAGATAATCCGACAAAGGACTCTATCTGCCACCACTACAAGGAGGTTGGTCACTGGAAGAGGAATTGTCCGTCCTACCATAGAACTCTATGCTTTTCCTAATATTACTTGGGTGTTATTACGGTTGTTGTAACTTATATCTGTAATACTTCTCAAGGACTTAGAGGAAGCAGGAAGTTAAAACATGGAGCTTTAAGCCTGTACATGGGAAATGGAATGCGTGCATGTGTTGAAGCTATTAGAAGTTTTGATTTAATTCTTCCTAGTGGTTTAATAATTGTATTAGACAACTGTCATTTTGCACCTTCTGTTACTAGGGGTGTTGTTTCAATTTCTCATTTGGTTAATAACGGTTATATTCATACATTTACGAATTATGGTATTTTTGTTTTGAAAGATAATATGTTTTTTAATGCAATTCCACGTGATGGTATTTATGAAATAGATATACATAATCTTTATCTAAATGTTAGTTCTAATTATAATGTTAGCAATAAAAGAGCCAAACATGAGTTGTGTAACATCTCGTATTTTACGGTTAATATTAAATCTCGAATCCGTTCTTATTTCCATCTTTGAATAAAAATTTCGCAATTTAAGTTATCCAATTTGGTGAAAATCGTTGTTTTCGACTATTTGCGAGCCGTGATTAAGATTTATATCCGTTTTAAGAAGTTTTAGAAGTTAAAATTTTGATTTTAACTCTCGGAATCCTATATAATTCTAATTTTCACTCCAAAACACTATTTTTCCCGCGTCCAGCCGAAAACCGTGTCAATTATAGTACTTAACGCTTTTTTGATATTTTAATAAGTGATTTGAATAAAATATTGTAATACAAATGTTTAGAAAATATAAAATAAAAATATAAAATATTATAAACATATAAACCAAACACCCTGTTTATCTCAATTTATGTGCTTCTCACCCCTGTACTAAATAAAAACCAAACATCCCCTTATGTTTACCCACTCCTTACTAAACCTCCATACCAAACACTTCATTTTTGTTAATTGTTATAAATACCAACAAAACACCAACAGTCAATTTGTGTAAACAAAAATTTCTATCTCTTATTTTATTTCTACTCCGAGTTTGACGAGCAGACTAACAATAACAACAACAAATCGTAATCAAAAATTCAAAAACCTTCCCTCCTTCCTACATCAATCCTTATTAATCCACTACCCTTATTTTCAGGAAAAATCACATGCATGGGCCTTTTCAAGATTTTTGTTTTTTTTGAAGATTCAATTGATTTTGAGTACAATTGGAGCTATAAGGGTTTAATTGCAAGTGATTGTGCAAGATTTTGGGTGGAATAAAAGTTATGGTTTTGTTGAATTGAGTGTGTTTGAGGTTTCGGCTAACAAGGGAAAACAAAGAGGGGTTTTTGTTTGATCTTTTTTTGCATTCTCCATTGTTTGTAAGTATGTTTTAAACCCTTTTGTGTTGATTAATTTTTAAGACTATGCTGTGTTTAATTTATTATACTTAGAAGATCCATTGCCCCCCCCCCCCCCCCTCCTCCCCCCCATAGAGTAAAGATGTTGAATTTTTGGACGTGTGTGTGTCATCTGTTTGAGACTGTTCGAGTGGTAGTGTTAGGATAGTTTAGGAGCATTGGTGATGTTCGCGATGCGTGAAATTGAAGTTTTGTTGGGTTTAAAAATACCCACTTAGTGCAGAAAATTAGAGAGCCGTATTCGGCCGGGTTAAACTTTGTAAAAATTTTGAGATTGAAAATATGTTAAGGGGCGTTCATAGCTTCGAAACGGGAGGTCGCACGTCCCGTAACTCTTAAAAATGAAGATTTTATGGCCGATTGAAGTTGGGAAATATATATATATATATATATATATATATATATATATATATATATGTGTGTGTGTGTGTGTGTGTGTGTGTGTGTATGTTGTGTGTGTGTGTGGTGGTGTGTATACATGTATACGTGTATATATATATATATATATATATATATATATACACACACACACACACACACACATATATACATATAGAGATGGGATCATGAGAAAACTTAATCTCGGTAGAAAACCTAGAAAACCCATCCACAACCATTGGATCAAGTTACCCTCTCCTTTTTTTTCTTGCCAAAGTCCAGGGGGTTTTCGTCACTTCTTTTGTTTCTTAGGGGGCATTTATGTAACTTTCACCTAAATCATATAAAATGCCTATTCCAACTTATTTTCTCCTTTTTCTTTTCTCTGAAAATACGTTATAGTGTTCTGGCCCTTTCAATCAACACAATAAACAAAAATTATTATTGATTCACTTGATTCTCGCGTCACAATTGATCAAATCAGAGATAAGCGTAAGTTTTATAACTGATTTAGATCTAGATTTTGCTCTTTTTTTCTTTTTAAAATCAATTAGTGTTCATTATGAGTTAGAACTTAGTTTTTGTTTGAATTTTATTCTGTTATCATTTTTTATGTATCGATTGTATAAGTTTTGTGATATTTTGAACTATTTTGATTATTAATTTTAAGAAAATATGAGAGAGTAAAGGTTAGAAGTCGTGTTTTCAAAAACTATACACTATGTATTTGATAAAATGTCTAAATGGTATTTTCTAACTTTCATGCATTAATTTTAAATTACATACAATGTGTTTGATAAAATGCCTAATTGAATCTACTTAATGATAAAAGTAAGTTAAAAAGTAGCGGTAGTAATTGAGTAGTAACTAGAGGGATGGGATCATCGCCCCCTAATGTCGAAAAGCGGTCCGGTTTGAAAAAGTGAAGGTTTGGTTTTTGAAAAAGTGTATAGGGATACCTAGATGACTTGCTGTTAAGAATAAAACTAGACAAAATGGCGGTTTAGTAGTTTCGCCGAATGTGGGTGATGGATAATGTTCTTAGAATAGTGAGGATCAATGTAGTAGGTCGTCTAGTGACGCGAGACTGATTGGTAGTGTGAATGGGGAATTGGGTGTGGGTGATGATGATGATTAGCCGACGAATAAACGTGTTGGATCGGGGAAGAAGGCGCATGGGTTTAGAGTTGAGTTGGGCAGTGATGTGGGATCTGATTCAAGAAGGTCGGATTTGTGTTGGTGCTGGGTGCTAGTACTAATACGGTAGCAAGTAAAGGTGGAGAGAGAAGGATGTTTGCCAAATATGACGAGGAAGAATATAGTGATGATGTTAATTATGATGATGACATTGTAAATGAAGAAACGCGAATTGGTTTCGTAAAAAGTGACGATGATGATGTTTCGCAGAAAGATAATAGTAGGAACGATGAGGATATTTTGTGGAATCTATTAAAGGAATATATTATGCTCAGGAGGAATTTGTGAGAGCTAGCTTATAGACCTCTGTTATTCTTTTACACTAAACTGTCTTCGTCAAAGTTTTGCACTTTATTCTAAGACATGTTTATATTTTATTTAGTTTCTTTGGATATATGTTTTGCTTTAATGATGCGAATGCCATTTTGTTTTTTAGGCTCGATATTTGAGTTTGTTTTTAGTCTATTTAGTCAAACTACAGTCTGCAAATAGATTGAATTTAATGTTCTACAAATAAAGTAAGCTTGGTTATTGAACATCATGCTGTTATCTGTAACATTAATAGTAAAGTATGGAGTATGTGCAAATGACTCATGAACTTTTTAGTTTTATAATATTTTAAAATGTGTTGCTAGATACTCGAACATGTTTTTGTTTACTTGAAATATTTGCGCCTGTATCTTACATTTACGATCCACAAACCAAAGAATGCTCTTCGTTTTTTTCTTTTCTGGTGAGCTAAACAAATCAGTCTGCATCTAATATGTGTTTCTGATTGGTATTGAACTATTATGTGTTTTATTGAAATGATTAGATTTGCTCATCAACAATCATTTGTAATTTGCAGAAGTGCAAAAGTGGAAGGATGTTGAAAAAGATGACACATCAATCTTTGACGACCTGATATTGATTATGCTTGAGCGTAAGGATGTCAAGATTTTGGAATTGGAATCCACCTTAACCTCTGTAGACAATGAGACAGAGTTTGAGGATCACTTGAAGAAACTAATCCAAGTTGAGGTGGAATACATAGTGATAAGTACCAAAAAAACCTGAAACCTTGACTTCTGAGTTTTTGCGTGAGATCAGACATAACGTACAACTAAAGAATGCATTGTCACAAGATATTCAACCACCAAAAAATAAAGCTGTGAAGTCGGACACACGAGAAGAATTCAAGAAAATGCAAAATAGGATATGTAGATCTACTTCATTTCTTATTATCCAGCTAATACTATTACTTATAATCCTTTAACCTTTGTCCAGCCCTTGTTATGTACTAGATCGAAAAATCTACTCGTGTTTATGATGTTTGACTTTATGACCTTTTCTATTCTATGCAAAATTATTGAATGTGATGGTACGGTACCATGGTTTAAGACTCAAATGCAAATAACCGGTGAATGATCATGAAACTTGTTAAGCCTATATTGTTTTCTAGGACTTTCTATTTAAGGTGGTATATGCTCATTCGCGCATATTATCTTACTGAAAAAATCTAGTCCATATATATTCGTAAATGATAACAAATAGATGCCCTAATAATTATAATGATGCACTAATAATACTCATTGATGCCCTAATAATACTCATTGATGCCCTAGTCCTTCAATACTCTATGTGACATTAATATCAAAACTAATGATATTTGGATGCCCTACTATGATACGAATGTATGAACTTGAGTACCTCAAATGGATGCCCTACTATGAAATAAATTAATAACTCACCTTCATATAAATTCATAAATGATAACAAATAGATGCCCTAATAATACTCATGATGCACTAATAATACTCATGATGCCCTAATAATACTCATTGATGCCCTAATCCTCCAATCCTCTATGTAACATTAATACTAACTCCCATTATATTTGAATGCCCTACTATGATACAAATGGATGCACTAAAGTACCTCAAATGGATACCCTACCATGAAACGAATTAGTACTTTTATACTATTTATGTATGTATACATGTTGTATGTATACTTTCACATTATGAGTAAAGATGCACTAAACAAGTACCTTAAACGGATGCACTAAAATATACAAACGGATGCACTAAACAAGTACCTCAAGCGTATGTTGATATCCACTAGATTTATCTATAAAGATGCATAGGCTATCCGGAGCCATAATTCTCATGATCTCGCATATGCAACATGCAACTGAGATGTTCACATTCATATCAGGATGTCTCAAAAGTTCTTTAGCAAACAGTGCCTCATTTAAATGATGCAGTACTTTAATCATTGTTTCGGATGGCAATTGTACCACCTCATATAGCATTTGCTCTATTTGCTATTACAAGAATACAATAACGAGTTTAAACTGATAATTCTAGTAGAGGAATATTAGTAGAAATGAATATCTTGTTCAGTAAAAACTTAAATTATATAAACTGATTGCTATAATAAAATACATATCAGCATTGTCTGATACTGATATAATCTAATAGTTAAAGAATGCATAGCATTGATGTAAGAAATCAGGATGAGATTTTCAAGTTACGTCTCTGTATTAACTTTATCATGCGCAGCTTGAATTCCATTCAATAAAGTAATATCTTGTATGTCATGCTTTATAACTTTATCTAACATTGTTATATCTGAGCGGATTTAAACAAACTGAAGCTTCTAACCATTCATAGCCGATTGACATGATCTAATGCAGTAGTAAATGTGACGGAACCATATATTGCTATATTCAAAGGGGAAGTATATGAATGTTGAAGCATTACAATGAAGACTCTATTCAAACGTCGCAATCTTTCAGATTTCATGAGGAACATAACAAATGAGTCAATTTCATATGACACAAGTGGAATGTCTGTCATAAAGAATGACAGTAAAGCTTCATACATGAGAACATTTTTTAGGCTGGTAAGAGCCTACGAGGACAATCAACCAAGAGATTAAAGGCTAGTCTTGATCGAACAAATGAGAGACAACGGAGACAAGATCAGTGATGATACTGTCATTGCCAGCATTTTAAGGAAGCTTGACCAGGTGACCTCTCGATCTATTGGGTCGAAACAAGTGCACTTTCGGGATTCCAGACAATGTCTAAACATGCAACTGCTTCTACATCGGTGACAAAACCACAGTCTACACCTGCCCGTCTAAACAGATGCACTATTTGTAAACAAACAGATGCACTATTTTTTACGCAAACTGATGCACTTAGTATAAATAAACCAGATGCACCAAATGATGCATCGTAACTATAAACAACGTGCATCATAGTTGTATTAGATTTTGATTTTTCACCTTTAGATTTTTCATGATATTTTCTTAAGGCATAACTTGAATTTGAACTATTTCATATGCAACTTAGGTTTTGATTTGTCACCTAGTGTTTTGATTTCAATATGCTTTAAAATGAACAATAGTCAAATTATTGGCTGGTTGAGTTTGAAGGCTTTTACGCCAATTATCCCACTATTGTTTATATCAGAATAGGCTTCATTAGTAACGAGGGTGCGTTATTAGTTGCATGCATTGAAATATACAAACAGATGCACTAAAATATACAAACGGATGTGCTAAAAAAGTACCTCAAACGTATGTTGATATGTAATTAAATAAATAATTTTGAAAGTGACTACTTGAAATGACAGCATTTATGGCTTAGATTATAACCCATAAAATATGTTTCTACTAAAGATTAAGAATTGGCAAGTCAAATGTACTCATATAAACAAGCACACGAACAAATTTTATTATCTCTCAATATTTAGTTTATTATCTATCAATATCTCAGCAACTTTGTTCCAAAAACTAATTGACACAGATTGCTCTTTATACATTTCAGCCTGTATTTATAGTACTCGACACATAGTATAAGCTAATACGAAGGGCATTTGGATTGTTTGATGGTCTCGGCTCTGGAAGGTGTTATTTTTACACACTAATCATGATACCATCTCTCACACATGTCACAATCGATCCATAACTTATCACCACTGTACTTCCCTCCACATCTCCCACAAAGGGGTTCTCTACGCTCGTCGTCTTCTTCAGCATAACCTTCGTCATAAACCTTTTTTTTCCCTTTTTGATAGTCCATCATTCATCATCTGTAATTAACATATGTATAATGGATTATTAGTACTTCATGTTATATAATGTGTGTTAGGCGGTTTTAGGTTTGTTGAATAGTCACCTAAAACCGCCTAACACACTTTTTGCTTATACTAGAAGTCCTAAATATGGACAAACTTGATTGTCAATATCCATATCCTGTTTCATTTTTTTTAAAATATGTAGTTTATTGGTTTCATTCAACAAACAACTTTTTAATAAAATAAAAAAATATGTCTGAAATAAATCAAACAGATGCCTTAATCTAACCAAACGGATGCCTTAATCTAACCAAACAGATGCCTTAATTTAACTAACAGATGCCTTAAATTCACCAAACAGATGCCTTAAACAAACGCATGCCTTAAACTGAATAAATAGATGCCTTAAATTTAACAACAAAAGTTTTTAATCTATCATATATATTTTAAGATATTCACACAGATGCCTTAAAATAAACAAACAGATGCCTTAAAATGCCTGATGCATATGCCTTTAAACTACACAACATATGCCTTAGCATTGCGTGCAAAAATTTATCACATGTACTTTACAATTTCTTATACTAAAGTGATTATGCCTTAACTCATGCACAAGATGCAACAACAACAGTAGCAACTATATACAAGTGCCCATAATAAAACTGTATACAAGTGCCCACAATACTACAAGTGCCCACAATACCACTAGTATCATATCTAACAGGTTTTTTATGTTTGTTTCATTC
>BQNB010164967.1:0-10795 GCA_026074375.1 Tanacetum coccineum | reverse complement strand
AAAAATTCATTCTAGGGTTTAAATTGTGTAATTTAGGTTTTTGACCCTCGTTTTTCGTACCCGTTTTAGGTTTTAAGTTATAATTGCTTTCGTTTTTAGGTTTAATTTATTTGTTTTTGCATTTTTAATCATAGAAATAGAAAAATCAATCAAATCATTATCCCATTCAAGCATCAATTCGTCATTCGATTCTCAAACTACACACCTCGTTGGGACATAACGACCCGGGAAATCAAACTTCCAGTTACGTTTATATTTTATTTTGTGAATTCTTAACCAAACCTTGGCTAAAGGTATTTGGTTGATTGTTTGCTTATATATTTTATATATACTAAAAAATGAACCAGTCATCTCTCATATTCATATCCTTGCTAGGTTCTCCCTTATTTCCTCTCTTCTCAGGGTTCTTTTTGATAGATCCATTCCTAAGGGCTTCATCAGTCAATGTGCCAGCTATCTGCATAACCTTTTAGATGGTCTTTGGCTCTGTTGTTACCACCATTCCTTGAATTTGTAGAGCAAGGCCATACACATACCTTTCAATCCTCTTACCTTACAGGGTTACTAAGTAAGGAACTAACCTAGCCAACTCATGAAACCTATCAGTATACGCAGCATGGCCAACCCCGACCATGGCGTGATTCCACAACTTAGTTTCTAACTTTTGCATTTAATTACTCGGGCAAAATTCCTCTCTAGTCAAAGTCTTAAAGTCTTCCCAAGAAATACCTACAGCGGCTTCTCGACCTCGTGTGTGGATTTGAGAGTTCCACCACGTGAGAGCCTTACCAATAAATGAACCAGCAGTGTACTTCACCTTCTAACTATCCCTACACCCACTCATATCCTGAACTGACTCTATCTTCTCAATCCATCAGGTATACACTATAGCACCTCCTTTATCATCATACTCTTTTGGGTTACAAGCTAAGAACTCCTTATAGGTACAACCCCTACTAACATCACCCCGGATGTTGTCATTGACGACATCACCATTTTGATTCCTACAATTTCCTTGACCTCTACATTGGTCGCCTACTTGGGCTACAATGGTGGGAAGTAAATTCTGCAACTGCTGTGCAATGATGGTAGAGAAGTCGGGGATCGTTAACACCATTCATTCACCTCCACTACCCTGACCACCTATTGGCCCCTTGACCATCCAATCCTTACCTCACCCTGATCACCAGAATGCCCCTCTATTCCTACCACCTCTTTTACCGATGTTCTACCCGTCCCCCCTCCTCGTGGATGCCGGGTTTTTATAAGGGTGGGGGCAGGCGGCAGCTACTTTGAGGTTATCATTGTCGCCGGCATTATCTACACGAGGGAGAACATAGGCAACGTTATGTAGGTGGGGCGGTCAACACGTATTGGGTAACTTAATATACTATACTATGCCTACTACGGTCCTAAGGTGTCACCACCGATTTATGTGAACAATAATACTAAATATGCGTGAGTCGGGATACGTTTATAATTATGTTAGCTACCGTATTTATACTCGTATCATTTCCCAGTGGTACTTAGTATTAGACTCAAACATTTCAAATGAATGGCTTAACTAATGCTATACCCTATATCCACATAAGCACGTATAAGCAGAACACCGCACACATAGATCCTATAATGCAACTATATGAAGGTTCCTAGGTTATAGTCTAGGCCAAACCACATAGTTCTCAATAACCTTGGCCCTGATTACCATTCTGTCATACCCCGTCATAGGCGGAAACACGGGAATGCAACATAATGATCAATCACAACACAAGATACAAAATAAAGAAAACTAATATGCATAAATGATAAGTATCATGTTGACCATCAACCTCAGTATAACCATGAGTGATGTCCCAAATCCAGAACACTGCACATAGTCGCTAATTATTACAATCATAAGCCCACGCAGGGATCCACTCAATCTTAACCTCGATACTCAAGAGATCCAATCTATAACATACATCAAGGGCAAGGCTTCTCAAACAAGATTCCTACATGATTCTCTAAAAGTCCGCTACATGCACCACAATCTTAACGATCATTAACTTTACCTGAAATGGATACTCGAAAACGTCAACAATAATGTTGGTGAGCTCATAGGTTTGAATCAAAACCCAATCGCTGTGCCAATATCTCAATCAGTTAGACAATTGTGCTATATGACAGTGAATATATGAAATACAATCACAACCCATGACTTAGCATCCCCACTAATCATATACCAAGACCTAGCATCCCCGCTAGTCTTATCACCAGCGTGTACCAACGCTCTTAGGGTCGCAACCCCGATGACACACCACACCTAAAGCCTACCAGCTGGAGCTATATTTAGGGTGAAGAACCACACAGAACACTAAGGTAGGCATACCCAGCCACTCCAAGAAATCACATAGCATATAATATTCACATAGCAGTTATAAGCACATACATTGTCCCAAAAACAAAACCACGTTTCGCACAGTTCAAAAAACAGTTCAAAACACATTTGAGTATCATTTTTCCCCAACGAAAAAGATTTAAAAAGTGGGGCTACAAGAACTCACCTCAAGCAACTATCTCCAATAGCAAACTCAAATCACAAGCAAATACAACAACGTTCGCACACGACCTAATCCAGTTAATGTCCCATTTTAATCATTTATTACCAAAACCGTTTTCAGGTATGATGCATAGAGATTAGATGCCTGTTGTATGGTTATATTAAAAGTTTTAGTGGTGTGATGGTTGATGACTTAACTTCAAATGATACTATATCTTAATTCATATCTTAGTATAATATACTTATATTATTTAAGAAGAATAGTTAAGTAATATAAGATAATAATAGTTATAAGTATACTTCGATAAATCCATTTGGTACACTTAGTTACCATAAATATACCCTTTATACTTTACGAAATGAAACGTTTATTTATACTAAACATTTTAGAAAAGTTCCGAGAGAAGTTATATTTTTCGTCTTTTAGTCGACGTATTAAAATAATAATATATTATTATTAAATTAAAAAATCACGTTTTAAGTAAAAATTCTAAGTATAGACTTTTCATGAAATTTCGGCATGACCCGTACGTTTATATGACGTTTCCCAAGGTTTTTAAACCTTAATTTCAAACACTTTTTACAATTTAACCACTTTTCGACAAAAACCTCAAAATCATATTTTGCCACGTTTTCCAAGTCATATTTCCTCAAAACAACCTTCAAATACATTTCATAATCACATTTCACTTTTCAAATTTTAGCCAAAATTCTTAAATTGACAATTTAAAACTTATTGGGCTTTAAGGCCCAATAAGGGTTATTAAAGTTTTTATTTATCTAATATACGTTCTAAGCCCAAAACCAATACCCATTAGTACATATGAGTCCAATATAATAAGTACCCAAATAATCCGGACCACAATAAGCCATCAATAAGCCACGGCTTGTTGATGCTTATTGGGCCGTGAGCCCACAAGCTACAAAATATATATATTAAGCTTAAAAATAAGCTAATAAGTTACGTATAGTATTTGGTTATTACCATAAGCTATAATAATAGTCCAAAAAAATACGACATACTAGAGTAATAACCAAAACACTTTCCTTGTGTTACCCTAAATTTTCGAGAGCCAATAAGCTCAAAATAAGCCATTCGAACCTATAAATAAGCCAAAATAAGCCATGTACAAAAGAAGCCACATAGTAAATACATGTATTTCAACCATCATGACCACAATATCAAAACTAACAAAACCCCTTTATTTCTTTCTTAAGCTCGATGCAAAACAACAACCCTTTTCCATTCGTTTCGTTTTCAAATTTCGATTTTTACAACGATCAACTTTTACAACTAACATCTATGCACCATTAACTATACAAAAGGACAAGTTAAATTTAAATTTAAAAGACTTACAAAAATGGTCTTCAAAATAAATTACGACGCGAACCGGATAACCCAAACGTTGTTTTATTGATGACCCGAACACTAGAAACACCCTACAACTCTTGGACCTTCATGTTTTCTTGATCAAAGTTTGAAAATATATGTGTTTGTGTGTGTACTTGGTTCGAACGCAAGGTGAGCACACACAAGTGTATGTTTTATTTTTTTTTTGAAAATGGAAGAATGAAAAGAAATATTGTGGTGGTAAGAATATATTAGTACTATGCATAAACACCTTTGCTAGAAAATAGCCATTTTGTTCCCCCCTTGACTCTTACAATCGGTTATAGGATTCTAGGAGGGTTCAGGTTGTTCTTTTTATGTCGGGATCACTTAAAACTCAAAAACCTTGATCGTAAAATATTCCCCAAAGTTAATTAGCATTTATTCACCTTAAAAATATTTTTCCATTAACCTAGAGTATTTACACGATATATTTACACCTTATACTTCCCAAAACTCATTTGGACATTAACGGACGTGTCAGGACTCGTTTTTTTGGCATTTCTCAAAAATTCACGGGTCAACCACCCAGAATATGATAGCACAATAATAACCTCAAAAAGAGACTATTATACACAATAAACCATAAAACACTTCATATCTCATAAATTCACCACCGTTAACACGGTATAAATTCTAAATAAACTGACATACGTCAAATAGTCAAAGGACTAAATTAGAATATTTAAAACACAGAAAGGGGTAAGGGTTACATAATGGACGAAGTCAACAACAGGGGATTGACTGTGATGAGACTTTTAGTCTGGTAGTTAAGCCAGCTACCATTCGTACTGTTTTGAGTCTTGTTGATGACATCAAATAACGTCTATTTAATAGCATCATTTATCCTATGTAATTAACCCATTTTGTATAATTATTGCAAAGAATTGTTACTTAATCGTTTGTATTTGAGAATTGCAGTAATTACGGAGTACTTGGTAAATATTAGCAAAATATGCACATTCTGGAGCTTAACCGAAGATATTTTAAAGATTACTATTCTGACAACCAATAAGTCGTATCCATTAAGAAAGATACGGTGTATTCGTGCCTGCACTCACCATAGACCACAAAGGACCTATGATTAATACGCCGTATCCAATGAAGACTAATACGCCGTATTGGAGATATAGTATGTGAATATTCTGGAAGATATCAAACGTGATCCCTATTCCAAGAAAACCCCAATACGCCATATCTAACACATTGGATATGCCGTATCGACACCGACTCTAGACCTTATAAATAGAAAGCTCAAAACGAGTTGTAAGTGTGCTAAATCATATTCTCGATACCTAAACCATAAAAGTCGATTTTTAGAGGAGAAAAAGAGCAGAAGAGGTCTCGCAACACATTCTAATCCATAGGAGACAACGTGTAATTTCTTATACTTTTGTAATCGTTCAGTTTTTGGTATCATTCGTTAACTCGGTTAGTTTACCATGTCTAAGACATTACTCTTGTATTAATTATGATGTTTGAAGGCTAATAGCTTTGGGTATTAGCAATTATTATAAAGATTTGAATGTTTGGTTTTACTTATATCTCGACTGCTTAATCTATCGTTGTATGCTTGTTTATGTTTATCAATTTATACTTGTTTACATGATGCGACCTATCATTCAACTGGATTTAGTGATACGGACCAAGTAATCTAGATGCCAGGATAGCTCTCCATATAGTAATTTATACATCTAGAATCATAGGATCATAAATATTGTCCTGCTAAATCTGTGCTAGGATACGCTTCTGGCTTAACTAGATATCAGATATTGCCTTTGGTTTATTAAACAAGTTGACTAGCAGGTGAACCTAGATAATTTAACAAATAACGTTCTGATTCTATTGGATAGTTGGACAAGTGGACTACTAGTGTATAAATCGCCGTTAAGCAGTAAGCGGGTAAAGTCTTTATGAGCTAGAGTTTAACAAGATCACAATTGCTTTAATCCATAAGATAGATTATAATTAGCAAATAAGGATGGTTTATGTGGATGCTTTAATTGTAAATAGATTGAATGTGTCTAGGTCTTAGGATGAAGTCCCGCCTAAGTCTAAGAATGATATGCCACTTCGAGATAAGTAATCATTGCACTGAATAAACAGACCAACTTCTAATCGGATTAATGATGGCTAATACAGTTTTCTATCATAAGGCTTGACCGCTCTTTTATCTTCTGTTAATTTACTTGTGTGGGTTAAAGTGTCTTGAATTGATTGTAGTCACCACTAAACCCGTGCCAGTCTCTCAGGCTGAAAACCCCCTTTTACCTGTTAGAATTAGGATTAGAACTAACATAGGATTAGCATAGGTTTGACTTAGATTAGATAACCAAAATATTAATAAATTAAGAGATTTAACCTCGCTTCAAGTGTTCGACACCCTACTTACCACAAATCTACCACCGATCAGGTACACTGCCCGTTAAAGTGTTATTTTTGGTTAAGTCGACAAAATATAAATTTAAAACTTAAATCATACAAATATACACCACACAATGACACATCAAGTTTTTGGCGCCGTTGCCGGGGAGTGAATTTAATCTTGATTTTTATTTTATATTTTGGTTATTAGATTAGATCTAACCCTTGGGAGTAGTGTAGATTAGAGTAGTTTATATTCCTGCTTGTTTGCTTACTCTGTTTGTGTGATACGGCGTATTCAGTTCACTAAATACAACATATAGATTATTTAATAGTTCTTGATCCCACTTCAATAGATCGAATTCCTTAAGCTTATTTAATGATTAGTTATATTAGATAAATCTAACACAGCTATAGTAAAAGCTTTGTTTGAATGTATTAAAGATTATGCGAAATCTAATCTTTAATATTAAGAAGAATTATAATGATGATGGTAATTCAGATGACAAACAATTTCATAAAATAAGCTTCCAATATTTATTAATGATAACAATACAATACTCTCAAATATTAGGGTTACAAAACTTGAAGCATAATATATACGACTAAGATCAGATAAAAGAAGTTTGTTTGCGATACAATGATATGATTTATGATGCCCTAGAAAAAAGGACCTCCTTTTAATACCAAGGATTCCCAACTCGGCTTTACAATACTTCCTAAGTATAAAAAATCTTTTCTATAAAACAACTATACAAAACACACAAGCAGTACTCAACAAACATTACAAAACTTACACTAGCAGTACTAACTTAACACTAGCAGTACTAACTACTTAGAATATTTTCTTGAGCAGTAGTAACTCTTCAGCAGCATTAACTTCAAGCAGTCTTTATACTAGCAGTAGTAACTTTCATTAGCAACATTAACTTTTGTACCACCAGCATTAACTTCAACTGAGCAGTCTTAACTTTGTACTAGCAGTACTAACTGTGTACTAGCAGTAGTAAACACTTAGCATATTTTCTTTAAAGTCCATGAGCAGCACTAAATCTTCACTAGCAGTACTAACTCCAGTTGAGCAGTATCAACACAAACATGAGCAGCAGTAATTCAAACAGCATCAAGAAGACTTTTAATCCCAACAATCCTCCCCTAAACTTGATATTCTTCTTTAAAATCATCAAGTTTCTTCATTTAAAGCTTCATCAACACCAGGAGGATGCTTCCAAACACTTCTTTACTTCTTAAATGTTTCACAATGAATAACTTAGCTCGATAAGCATTTTTACTTTCATAATCAATCATAAGCTTCTTTTCCAACATCATTGAAAGTGTAGATGGTGTAAGTAGATACTTCTTCTCTACCAACATATAAATCTGCATATGTTGCATCCTCAAGAAATGTTAGCTACGCATCAGGAGCTCTATAACTTGCGACTCAACACTTTGATAGTCTTGTTGATTCCTTATACTGCATCTTCTACATGTGGTTTCAAAACATTGTTTCAATCAGTCCATAATAACCACAATCCAAGTCTTCCACTGGCTTTGTTGAGGACTTATATTAGCTTTTTACCAACTGTACAAAGTTTTCTAATCTTCCTGTCAACAAATTTTTAACATAAGACTAAAGATCAAGTACATCTGAGACTTTCCAACAGCTCTTATATTTGATAATAGCTTTTTCTTCCTTCTTTATGAATCTTCCAGTCAACAATACTTGGAGACTTAACAGCCAAAGGTATATCATCAATTGCTACTTCTTCTTCATCTGTAATGATTTCCATTAACTTTTTAATCTCTGTTTTTTCTTTGTCATCTTCCACTTTTTACTTCTTTGTAATCTCTTGTGCTAGATCATTTCCTACTCTCTTTTCTTTGCCCTCCACCAACTCTGTTCTAAAGTCTTCAAATGAGTTTACCCTCATGAATGCTCTGTCTTAAATGGAATCAAAATCTTTCAACTTCAAATCATTGAGCTTGTATCCTTCCACCAACTCTCTTAAATGGAATCAAAATCTTTCAACTTCAAATCATTGAGCTTGTATCCTTCCATGTTATTTAGGTAAGTACACATTATTTTTCTCTATTGAGCTTTTGTTGGTGGTTTGTTTCTTTTCTCTTTTGCTCTTTTAGCTGCAAAATGCTTTCTTCTTTTCTCTAAGAGTTGTTGAAATAATGTAGCCTTTTTTGCAACAGACAACTCTTATTGTTCTTGTGCTTGAAATCTTTCAGCCAATTGATGATCAACATCAATATTTGCTTATATATCATCCCATGTTTCAATCAAGGAAATATTGGCTTCTTTTTCTTTTTCAGCTTTCTCTCTTGCAAGTCTTTCTTCTTCATTAAATTCAGCTTGTAACTTTAAGCAACTTCTTCATCAAGCCTGATTAGATCTTTCTTCTTCATTAAATTATTGGTGTAGATTTTGTTGTTGTAAATTCACCTGGCTCTTGAAAAATAATCCCTTTCACTTTGGGTTTTGAAGTTTTTAATGCTTCAAGTGCTTGAGCCAAAGTAATCTCTTCAGTAGTTATTATAACAGTTGTTGCAGCAGTACTAACTTGAGCAGCATCAACTACTTCTTCAGCAACATTTTCATTTTGCCCTGCAACAAATACTTCTTCACCATTTAAAGCATCCACATCAAACATTTCTTTGTCAGCATCATCTTAAACACTAACTAGGGTAATATCATCATATGCATCAATAGCATTAATTCTCCCCTGTTTGGATGCATCCTCACCTAACTTTCTTCATCTCCAGAGGATTTTACCCTAGCTGTAAAACCAACCTTTCTTAATCTTTTCAACCCATGAGTTCTTGACCTCTTTTTCTGTTCAAGCTTCTTGACCCTCTTTTTCAAACTAGCAATCTCATTCTGTTGAGTGGTCTTTGTCTTCTCCAAATCAAGAACCTTGTTTTGTAAATTGGTACATAGTTCCATTAAATCCTTAAGTTTAAGTCTATCCTCATCACTTCGAAGTGTGTTACCTCTTGCGAGCAGTGAATCATTGGAATGTTTAGATACATTCTCAAACCTAGTTTGAGCAATTGTATCCCCCATGGTTTCTTGGCACCTGGGACCACCACTTGAAGTAGTTCTTAGGGAACTAGATTTATTAGGTGTTGCCTTGGATCAGGTCTTAGTTATGTTACCACTGTCCTGCTCTACTTCTAAGCTAGAAGCAGTAGTGGCAACCCTCACTAAACTATCACCTAACTCCTTATGGACAGCCTTATCTGTAACATTTTCACTAGGATCACTAGGTTGAGGTACCTGAGTGTCCTTTATTTTAGGCTTCCTAGGTTTTTGTGTCTTTTAAGGTTGAGGAGATGGTTGAATAAAAGTGGGTGTGTGATGGGGATAAGTTGGATTTGCTGAACCTTCACCCAATTCTGATTGGTTTTGTACCACCATTGTTTGAAATAAAGGTGTTACTCTACCAGAAAAAACTTTGCCTACCCTTCTTATATTTACAAATATCTTTTTAGTGTGAGAGGGTGCAACATAAATTCTCTTATGTGACAGATCATTAAGTTGTTGTTCCAGAAACACTTATACAAACCTTGGATACATCAAAAATTTGCCAAACAAATTATCCAAGTTTCTAATCATACTTTCAAAATTGTATTTTGAAAAGGTAAACTTCTGATTTGTAGCCAAACAGATAATAGCAGATGCCATAGTACTACTAAATTCATTCCATGCAGTAGTCTTTGAACTTAGACATTGTAGAATAGTATGAATCAAAAATTTCCATTGTGGGGAAAAGAATGGCTTATAGAAAGTTAGCTTTTGTGAAATTTTCTCATACCTCATCAGTGTAAGTTGTTCAAAGATGGTAGAATTTGGTAGACAATCAACACCTTATGCATCTTCTAACAGTTGATTCAGTGATCTTTTTGCTATCCTTTTCTTTTTGAACTATTTCAAGCTTCTTCTTAAGCTCTCTAATAGTTATTTCTCCTAAATAAATTTCAAATTTTAATCCCTTAATATCTTGTAAATAAATAGACTCATTTGCTTTATAAACTTCAAGTTTTTCTTCTACATACTCGAAACCTGTCTTATAACCTAAAACCATTAACTCATATTTCTTTAAATCTTTTAATAGTTGATCATTTTGAGATTTAAGAGATTCAATAGTTTTAAGACAAGTTTTTAAACAAATAGAATCATTGGATACCTCTGAGTTAGAATTTGAAAATGAGAAAGCCATGAGTGCATAATTAGGCCCTTCCTCTGCCTTATCACTCCAACCATATACATCAAGACCATCACATTACACCAAAGTTGTGGAAGAAGATGTTTCCACCGGTACACTCCTTCTTGAGATTTCCTTGTTCTTGTTGTCTTGATTTCTTGGAGCTCTACACTCCCTAGCAAAATGTCCCCTCTTGTGGAAGTTGTAGCACTCCACTTTGGACTTATCAAAATCAATAGTCTCATTGCCATAACATTAAGCTTCCTTCCTGTATTCTTCAAAAACCTT
>BQNB010164966.1:0-13740 GCA_026074375.1 Tanacetum coccineum | reverse complement strand
CTAGCGGTACTAAGTATATAACTAATGGTACTAAGTTAGGATATTCATTTGAAAGGGCAGCCTTTGTAGCTTCTTCCTCAGCTAGCTTTTTAACGTCTTCTTCTGCTTCCCAATCCTCTTGTACCTTCTTAGCCATCTCTTCATCCCTAGCAAGTTGCTTAAACTTCTTTTCAGCTTCAGGAATACCTTCAGATTTAGTATCAGACTCATCTTCGTCTTCAATTTTATTTTTCCCTTTATCTTTTGGATCAATCTTTGGAAGAGGCTTTAATGTCAATAATGATCTGGTTGAAGTAGGCCCAGGTCTCTCAGTTTCCTCAACATCCTTAAGCTCTACTCCTTTCTCTTTTTCTCTTGAAACTGCTTTGGCTTGGCTTATGTTGAGAAGAACTTGAGTAATAGTTTCATCATCTCTAAAAGTTGTAGGAGTAGGTGTTGGAGTTGTTGGAGTAGCACTTCTTCCTTTAGTTTGAGCATCAGTACCTTCATCTGGTCTTTTGGTACTATCTTTTTCCTTGTCGGTACTATCTCTTGATCTGTCAGTACTAAATTTTGATCTGTCAGTACTAACTTTTTCCTTGTCAGTACTAACTGCATCTTCAGTACTAACTCCATTATCTGCAGACTCCTTTTCTTCACTTACTACATTTCTTGTCCTCCCCACATCTTGAGCATCCTCAGACTCCATATAATCCAATGTATCATCAGCAAGCTCATCGAACGCTTGATTTTTATGGACTGAAGGTTCAGCCTTGGCAGATTTCCTCCCCTGGTTGGATACAGACTCCTTTTGCATCCATTGGTTCTTTAAGGACTTCTTGCCTGCCAATATTTGCTTCAATGATACACTCTTCATCCAAGCTCTGTGGTGGGTGATAACAGGTTTAGCTTGCTTCTTAAGCTTTTTGATCTGTGCCTTCAGGTGTTTAATTTCCTTGGCTTGATCTGTAACCTGTGTACACAAAGAAATACAGAGATCATACACACTTTGGAGTGTCATGCCACCCTCATTCCCTGAAAGGGATCTATTACTGGATGACTGACCTCATTGATTCCCACCAGAATCTGATGGAATGGAATCAGGAATATGAGTAGTAGGTGAAGGTCTAGGTGATGGGTTAGACTGAGGCTCAACTTGAACTTCACTTGGGTGAGTAGGAGAGGGTGTAGGTTGTGGTTCAGATGGTCGTTCTGATTGGTCACCCTCATCCTCTGTTGTTGAACCAACATGTGAGAAAACAAAGGTGTGACCTTCCCTAAAAAATGTTTACCCTTCTTAACCATAAAGGAGAAAACTTTACTTGTCAAAGCATTAACAGGAAAATAATCTAAAGGTACGGGTACATTCATTAGCTGTTTATCCAAAAAGATTGAAATAAAACGTGGATACATAACAAACTTTTTCTTTGCATCTAAGTGTCTAAGCATACCATCAAAAATTAATTTAGAAAAATTATATTTCTGATTAGATGTTAAGCAAATTACAGCAGTGGCAATGTTAGTGGGAATTTGATCCCAAGAGGTGCTTTTTGAACTAATACAATGATTCATTGTATGAAAAAGAAATCTCCATTGGGGTGAAAACAGAGCTTTGTTAAATGTTAAAACAGTTAAATCCCCCTCATAACCCATGAGCTGTATAGCATCAAATATAGCCTGATTAGGTAGAGAATCTATCCCATCGGCATCATCAAAAAGAAGATCACTTCTTATTGATGCTTTAGAGATAGACACAGGCTTGCCAACTACTTTGGCAGTAATATACCTAACATTGTTGATTATTTTGGATTTAGCAGACATCCAAAACTGTTCAACAAATGTAGTAGAGACTACTGGACTTACAGTGAGAGCATTGTGAATGGAGCTTCACGCAAGAAAGTCAATAATTTCATGAAACTCTGCATTTCCATTAGTTTTCTCTAAATAAGCGACCATATTGTGTTTAGGGCACGATTCAAGAACAGCCATGGTTGTTGAATTAGTGATCGTCGGTGAGAGAGAGATTAGGGCTTGAATAAAAGAAAGTATTTGAGAGAGATTACGTGAGTGAACTGTGCAATTGAGATGGGTTTATATAGGTTTAGCAAACCTAAAATCAAGGAAACCGTTTCAATTTACACTTTATACCCTTGGCGGTATTTTCTTCAACGTCTCTATAGCGGTACTATCTTTGCCCATCGGTATTAACTTTGCACTGTCGGTACTAACTATTGTCAAAGCAAGAATGAACAAGTTTGGCAATAGCAATGCTTCAATACCGTCTTTATCTCTTCCCAATGACTCTTTAAAAACCCAATGAACTTCTTGAAATTCATCACTTATGGTGAAAATGCTTCTGCACACTGAACACTTCATACAAACTATACAACAAATCATATTGCCTCCCCTTAACTAATGCAGTTTATGGATTGATCATCCCAATTGTAACAACCAAGAACTGAAACCTGATCACATCAAATGCCTTGGTTAGAAGATCAGCTACATTGTCATCAGTGTGTATTTTTAGCACCTGGATAAGTTTCTTCTCATAAGAATCCCTAATGAAGTGGTGCCTAATGGCAATATGCTTTGTTTTGGAGTGATATACTGGATTCTTTACAATCCATATTGTACTTTCATTATCAATGTAGATCTTTGTGTTCATGAAATTGAACCCATAGTCTAACATTTGATTTTGAATCCATAGAACTTGCCCACAACAATTTGCAGCAGCAACATATTCTGCCTTTGTAGTAGAAGTAGCCATAATTGTCTGCTTTTTGCATTGCCAAGAAATAAGTCTCCTGCCAAGAAATTGACAACCTCCTGTTGTGGATTTCCTGTCAAGATTTGCTCCAGCATAGTCACTATCTGAGTAGGCTTCCAGGTCAAATGAGGACACTCTAGGATACCAAAGGCCCAGTTTGGGTTTGCCCTTTAGATACCTAAAGATTCTCTTAACAGCACTTAGATGGGAAGTCTTTGGATTGACCTGAAACCTAGAACAAGCACAGACTGCAAACATAATATCAGGCCTAGAAGCAGTCAAGTACATTAAAGAACCAATCATGGATCTATAAAGATGTACATCCACATCACTAGCTTCCTCATCCTTGACTAAAGGCTTCTGGGTCTCAATTGGTGTACTAGCAGTCTTAACACTGACAAAATCAAACTTCTTCAGGATTTCTGCAACATACTTATCCTGACTTATAAAGATACCATCTTCTTTCTGTTTGACTTGTAATCCAAGAAAGAAGGTGAGCTCTCCCATAGAACTCATCTGAAATCTACTCTTCATTAATGCCTCAAATTCATCACACCAAGATTTCTTTGTAGAACCAAATATGATATCATCCACATAAACTTGTACTAATATGATATCATGTTTGTCCTTCTTAATGAAAAGAGTCTTGTCAATAGTTCCTCTTCTGTATCCATTCTTCAACAAGAAAGTAGATAAAGTAGCATACCAGGCTCTCGGCTCTGGGGAGGCTTGGTGTAAACCCTAGAGAGCTGCGCTACTACGCTCTCGAGTTGTAGACCTTTTGTATGGATACTTAGGATATATAAAACTGAGAGGTTAGACACATACACACCTCTTTATCATTTTTGGCCATAATTGGAAGCACTGTTTGTAGAGTTCATCTGATCTGATAGAATATGAATGCCATGTAAGAGGAAAAACGGCTTAAAAAGTTCCTCCTAATGGCTTCAAGCCGGGCTCGGGAGCAAAAACCTCATCATAATCTATCCCTTCCTCTTGCCTATGTCCTTGAGCAACTAACCTTGCCTGTTATTTAACCATAACTCCTTTCTCATCCTTCTTATTCTGTAAACCTTTTGTTCAATGCCTTCTTCCCATAAGGCAAATCTACAAGAATCCAGACTTTCTGAATCTTGAATGCAGCAGTTATTCCTGCATAGCATCAACCCAACTTTCATCTTCAAGTGCTTCAGAGATCTTCTTGGGTTCATTTTGAGGCAAGAAACAAGCAAATAAACAATGCTAGAAGTCCTTATGATTATTTCTATGCTTTTGAATATAACTTACAAAAGCATGGGCTCCAGAACTTTTGTTCACTTTGCTTCTTGTTTGAACTGCTGATTGTGGATCTCCAAGAATTAGAGTTGAAGGAGAATTGAGTTATCCTTGTGATTGGGAATAAGACTGACATCACAAACCAGGTTCTAAATTTGTAATAGTCGCCACTGCACACCCATTCATCATAAGAGGAATTAGGTAAAAAAATACCATCAGTACGGTTGTCATAAATTTTCATCAAGTGCAGGTATTTTCTAAATCATCTTGGTAGTATGGTTCGTTCAGTGAAAGATAGTCCACATAGGACTTTGTGCATGTACTAACCTGGTGTGCTAGTAGTATTAACTATGTTAGTACTGCTAGCTTTAGCAGCTCCTGCTTGAAGAAGCAAATCCTTAGTTTCCTGGGCAAACTCCTTCCTGAGAGCTTCAGTTGCATCATTAGCATCTTGTTCTTGCCTTTTAAGTGTTTCAAGCTCATCCAAAAAGACTTGATCCTCCTTATCTACTTGCTGGAAATCAGGATGCTTGGTAGGTTCTTCACCTGCTTTTGAGCTCTTGACTGTTGAAGTGTTAAAGAAGGACCCATTATTGCTGTACAAAGTAGTCTTGAGCAGATTCAGCTTCTAATTGGAGAATCGACATGCCTCATATTTTCTTTTGATACATACATTTTGTTTTAGCTTCTTGTGGGACCTGCTGTTTGTTTGCTTGATTCTCCTGATCTCTGGGTTGTTAAATCATTGAATCAGGTTAAGATAATCAGATCAAACAGCCAAGTGGTCCTTTCCTTCAACACTTTGGTTTATTCTCTAAAAGGTTATGGCAGGTTTCTTCAACTCTCTTGGTTCTAAATTGTATACCCTAAAAGCCTTGCTTTGTAGAGAATACCCAACTAAAACCCTTCATCTAATTTCCCCTTAAATTACCCAGTGATCATTGGGTATTCTATATGGTCTATTGCACCCAAAAGGTCTTATGTAGCTTATGATTGGTATTTTACAGTGACAGTTCATAAGGGTCTTTATTTGAGGCTGGTCACTAATACCCTATTTAAGACATAAACAAGCAAGTACTAAATGTTCTAGCCCAAAATGTGTTAGGCAAAAATGAATCTTGCTAGCATATTCTAGCAGCCTCAATAAGGGTCCTTTGTTCTTTCTTTCGCAACTCATTTGTTGTGGAGTTGGCGTCTTTTTTAATGACATTATTGTATTCCCTCTTTGATCCCTTTTTTCTGACCCACATAATTCAAAACATCCATGTTCTTAAATGCTATACCATTTCTCATCTAATAGTTTTAAATTTTTGGATTTAATTGGTTCTTAATTTTGTCTTATTAAAGTCCTTAAGGATTCCACTAGTTTCATCCTTAGTTCTTAAGAAGAAACACCCACTAAAAACCTACTAAATCATCAGTGATAACCAGGCAATAAAGTTCTTATGTTTAAGCTCCTTAACAGATGTAGGTCCAACAAATCCTTATGCAAAAGCTGTACAGGGCATAGACTATTTGGATTACTGATTTGGCTTACAGGAGGACTTGTGTTGCTTTCCTTTCTGACAAGCATCACAAGTGTGTATTTTAAAAAAATCTCTTGAGGTAAACTCTTACAAGTTTTCACTTCACCAAGTTTGTTTAAGTTTTTAAAGTTAAAATGGGACCCAACCTACTATGCATTTGTTAGGATTCATCTATTGTGCCTTTGCAATTCAAAACAAGCTAAACCTCCAAAGAGCGCAATGTTCTCTAATTGAAAACTGTATATATTGCTTTGTCTGGGGTTAAGACTTGATTTGCATTTAGGTAACTTAAATTCAGGAGGACAAAACAAGAATATTCGAGTCAGTGAAAAGAACTTTGTTCTTCTTGGTCACAAATCTGTGACACATAAAAAAAGATTGAATTGCAGTAGTTCTATTTCACAAAGCATATATCAATGTCTCTTTTAGTCATTTTACATGTTCAACTAATAAATAATTTAATTTACTAAACACCTAAAAAACTAATTATTTAATTATTGCATTATCATATAGCATAATCAAATCCAAACACTATATTCAAAACCACGTTTGTTACAGCTAATTATTTGATTATCCGTTTTCAAAACGAATAATCTATTTTCAATAAGCAATCCCAAACACCCCCTAAATAAAGAGATTAGATTCTCTTTGGGACCCAAGCCTGTTTGGGCTTGAGTTTGCCTAGTGGATCTTTGAAAGTAGCACAATCTTTAGGTCTTGATCTACCATTGTATTTGGAGATTTTGTGCCAGTAATGTCTTTTTGGTCTCCAATTACAACCTACTGAGGGCTTAACAACAGTTTCTCTTTTTCCCCCAACAGCACTAACTGCAATTACCTCAGCAGTATTAACCTTTTGCTTTGAAAAATTTGTTCTAAGTGTTGTTGTGTTATTAAAAGGCCTTCTAAATGGTGAATGAGTTTTATGAAAAATAGTTTTTGGTCTAACTCTATTCATAAAAGGTTTAACAATACTAATTTTCCTGGCAGCATTAGTTAGTACTGCCTGACTGTTAAAATTATGTCTAGCAGTATTAACTGGAATTTTGCCAGTTCTAGTTAGTACTGCTGTAGGAACAAATTGGTTCTTATGATTCACTATTTGCACATTGTTCCAAACTGGTTTATCCTTTGAACATTACCCTTACCCTTCTGTTTGTTTAGTTCAACCTGTTTAGCCATCCTTTTCTCATGAAAATCATAATCTCTGATAAGATGACTAAGACTTCCACATACAAAACATGCTTTGGTAGTAAACCCATACCCCAACCCTTTCTTGTCAACTTTAGGATTATTACTATGTGTGAATTGATTCTTAACAGTTTCCCTAGGAGTTTTTACTTGCTGGTTAGCAAAACTAGGTGTTTCCTGTTTTTTTGTTGGTAGAGACACATGCTCATCTTCACTATCTGATTCATACTCCTCAATGATAGGAGCATCAGACCAAACCTTAGGTTGGATTACTACTTTGGGTTCATTGACAGCTGGTTTAGGCAAAGATTCATGTGTTTCAACACTACAATCTGATTCACAGGTATCAAAGTCACTCGTTTGGGTTTCAGATTTACTAGTTTGAGTCTGTTTTGGACCATATGTAAATTGTGAGTAATCTATTTCAATATCAAGTCCGGATGGCATGTAATTCCCTGTCATGGGTAGGGGTACAGCATGTAGTCCTTCTGCTATAACAAACCTATCATACAAAGGCTGGTTTTCTAAATCACTTTCCTTATTCATAAACACACTTTGTAAAACTTCATTTTCATAGCTCAAAATGCCATCATATCTGTGATCCCCATACCCAAGTCCAAATTTATCATTAGCACTCATCTGACTATTTTGCAAAAGACTAAGATTTTTAGAAGAGTTGTGCCATTTTTCTACTTTAGCTTTTAAATCTTCTTTTTCTTTTTCAGCTTCTGCCAATAGTTTCTTATGGTATGTAAGGACATCTGTTTTATCATCTAAGTCTATTTTCATAAACCTTATCTTTTCCTCATACCAAAGTTGACCTTGTTGATGAGCAACCAATTGTGCTTCAACTTTCTTTAATGCTTGAGTATATGCCTTAATTTCTATGCTTGCATCACTAAGTTGTGCTCTTTGTTCATCATACAGTTTTTTAAGTTTATTATATGATGCAACACATTCATTAGAACAAGATTGTACCTCTGTGTCTGAGCCTGAACTGTTGCAAGCCATCAAAGCATAATCTTCTTCTTCTTCTGAGTGACTGGTCCAATCAACACCTTCTCCATCAATAGTCACCAAAGCTTTAGAGTCCTCCTGCTTACCAGATCTTCTCCCATCCTTATTTCCAGAGTTCCAAGCATCTCTCCTCTTACTATCTTGATTTCCCTTGGTTCTACACTCTCTAGCAAAATGCCCTGTCTTGTGACAATTATAGCACTCGACTTTGGTTTTATCAAAACCAACTGGTTCCTTGGCATCAAATTGTAGCTTTCTACCTGTCTTTTTGTAGAACTTTTTCATTCTCATTGAAATCATGGCCACCTGCCATTTCAAGTCCATTTCTTCTAAGTCAAATTCATCAAGCTGTTCCAAATCCTCATGATCCAATTGAGGGCAACTGGATTGATTTGCAAGTAAGGAGTATGATGAAGTTTGTTCATATTGTGAGTTTTGACCAGAAGGATTAGAAACACCATAAGCGGTACTAACATCATTAGTACTGCTAGTGTTCTCAGAGACAAATGTTACATTCTTCGTGCTAGAGGATGATGCCGTAGAGCCTTTAACATCATTCTCAAAGACTCTTAGATTATTATACAGATCATCAAAGTTGAGACTGTCCACTCCTGGCTTGGTCCTCATGATCAAGGAAACTTGAGACCAGGCAAAAGGTAGAGATCTAAGGAATTTATGATTTGCATCCTTAGTAGAGACTCCTGCACCATGAATCTCTAATTGACACAGAAGACTTTGAAACCTGTCATAGCCCTTATGTAGTCCTTCTGAGTTTGATACAGAGAAGCCTTCAAACTGTTGCTTTAGAATATACTTCTGCATCTTCTTTGATTCATCATTTCCACCAAATCTAGATTTGATGGCATCCCACATCTCTTTAGCATCAGTCATTTTATGAAATTTAGCAAGATGATCTTCTGGTAAAGCCATAAGCAAAGTGGTCCTAGCTTTTCTTTCTCTTTCTCTGGCGAAGATCTCTTCTGCAGTCCTTGGAGGCAGAACCTTGATTTGACCTTGCGTATCTGTGGTGATTGATACAGGTCCATTTCCATTTTGTATAACTTCCCAGATAGGATAGTCTGTATGGGCTAAATAATGTTCCATTTTCATGGCCCATATGTCGTATTCTCCCTTCTTGAGAATAGGAAGTTTGATGGTTGAAACAGTGTGAGGAGTTTGTTGTGTTGGTGTTTGTGATGGTGGTGGTGGTGGTGGAATATCATCTTGTGATCCAGCCATTGAATTGCTTTGTAAGATAGGTTATAACTGGTTTTTGTTCTTCTTACTCAGAGTTTCTCATCAGGCTCTGATACCACTTGAGAGTCCCAAACTGAACAGATCTTTACAGCCTGCTAAGGGTGATAGCCAACTTGTATAAATACAGACTGACTATAGAGAAACACTGACTATGAATACTTATTGTATATGCGGAATCTACACAATAGTATTAAGAAGAATAATGAATACTAAACTTTGATTTCTATTAATCTGCTAATATGATTACAGATTACTAACTATGAGATATGATTGTATGAGATGAGATATATATTTAACTTTTTTTCTAACTATGTCGTGAGGGTTCCTTTTATAGACCAAGGATAAACCCTAACATGCTTACAAAACGCGTAAAAGATAATACATATCTTTTCCTACAATATCTCATACATATCTCTTAAACGGTACTAACTATTTTATACTAACGGTACTAACTATCTGAGCAGTACTTAACACTTTGTATTGTCAGTACTAACTATAACTATCGGTACTAAGTATATACCTAACGGTACTAAGTCAGGAATGTATATTTCCCAACAATTTACAATATATATCCCTTTGCATGAAATGTTTTACGTAACAAGTCCAAAAACCATAATATTGATATTTTTCAATATAGAAAGTAATTTATAGGTTATAGCTTATTATAATAAGCTAAAATAAGTTAGAGTAAATAAGTTTTACGAGCTTGAAGCTTATGAAAAGAGCTTGTGAACTAGAAAGATCAAAATGGGCACGTTTGGTTTAGGAAAACCAAATTGCATGGGTTTGTGTTTCAAGGGCTTAAACAAGAGTTTATATAGGATCTAACAAAGATTATGAAAGTTCTAAAACAAGGCAAGAGTTTATTGAACGAGTTATGAGCTTACTTGAACTTGAAATGAGTCGAAAATGGCGGAAATGGGTCGAATGACTTGAAATGGGTCGAACACTCTTTGGAGATGAATCGAGGACCTCTTTTCTCTTATTTCTTGGCTTCTACTTGCTGAGTTCTTCCTTTCTTCTTTTCTATGTCTTGGTTAGATTATCATTTTGAAGTTGTTTTGAGTTTGAATGGTGAATGATGAATGAATGTATGTATGCGTGTATTTATAGTGTAGAAGAGAAGTAATGGCCAAGTTTTTGGAGTGGAGTAGTGGCCAAGCTACTTGGAGTGGTGGCCAAGATGTTGGAGTGGTGCCCAAGGGTCTTGAGTGGTGGCCAAGGGTCTTGCTTGGGGCTCAAGGGTCGAATTTTTAATGAAAGGGCATGGCTGTTTTTGGACAGCCAATATTAGTCTCGGTAAAATGGTTAGGGTGCTTGCTAGGTGAGATGTGGGTGAAGGTTGTGGTGAGGTCATAGAGCTACTTGAGGTGCTTGAGGTACTTGCTTAGAATTAGGTTTAGAAGTAGTTTAGGGGTGGCAAGTTCATGGCTATTTTTGGACAGCCAACATCGGTCCGGGTAAAATGGTTGTCATTTACAAACCGTAATTCCGATTAAGCTCAAACCAGTGAGCATAGTTAGATATTTGAGTCCTCTATAACTTTTGGTTTTACATATTTAGGGGTCACTATACAAAAATTTAGAGATAACAACCATTTACTACAGGTGTACAGAATCTGCGCACTTTTGTAATTTCGACTATAACTAATTCATCCGACATCGAATCGGGTTGAGTCAAATGGCAAAATGATCGTAAGACATAGGGCTACATCCTAGTATTTTTACTTAATACCTAAAGCCTGTTGATTTTTCCCAGATCCTATGTTTTATCAACGGATCAGATTCCGAAAACTATTAACTAGTTTAAGGATGTAACGGGTTTGCTAGGGTTTTCGGGTTTAGGATTAGGGTTTAGGTTTTAGGGTTAGTGTAGGACTAGTTAAGGTTAAGGTTTAAGAGAAAAGTATGCGTTGGAAACTTGTAACATGTGCTTAAACGGTGGTACGAAATTCCTAAAGAAATGGAGGGAAAATGAGCTCATTTGAATTCTATGCATAGTCGAATTGTACTTTGAGCTTTAGGGAGTTGTACCAAGGTTTAGGTGGGAAAACACATTTGAATTTATGCTTAGGAATACTTGTACATATGCATCATAAGCTTGTATATTCGTTTTGTATGTATAGATTACATGTAGTTAGGGTTTTGGTATAAACGTTAACGGATAAAGTTCATTTAGTAATAATGTTATGAAAATTACATTAAATAGATAACGTACAAGATATATAGGATATTAGAATATTGACTTGACATATTAAGGCGTTTACTTGATATAAACGTAGATAGAACTAGCATAGGTAGTTGCGTGAGCTCGTTTACTTTAGAAATGTAAACTATATTACATAATGGAATAAAGCAAAAAATTTCCCATGAAAAATTAGTATTTAATATAATATAAGTGGAAATTACAGTGATGAAAATTGTGGGTTGTTATAGTGAGATTTTACGTATAGTGGTTTAGTCACATTTATCGTTGATTTGAGAAATCTTGTCACTATATCCTTGACATCCTCATGTAATGTGACAACCGTCAATTTTCGGAACTTTAAATAACTATGTTACCCTTTTACTTTTCGAGTTTGACTTGACTTTTAACCGTTTGACCTTTTATTAAAAAAAAATTAAAAAAAAATAAAATTCCGCGTAACCGATTCGCGCTTCCCAAATTTTTATTTTAATAATAACTCATAATTTTTAAGTACATATATTCTCTCTAATTTTTTTTATTTATTTCAAAATTAGTTGGCTCTCGAAACGAGAACAACGCGTACCGACACGAGACTAATAAAATTTTATTTATTTTATTAAAATTTATTTAATAAAAATAATTAACACTTATTTACATTTTTTATTTAAAAGCGTTGGTTGAAAACTGCCGAACATTTCAAAATTAAGTTTATTTTCGGACAAAGTCTAACTATTTCATCATAAATAATAGCAATTTTAAATAAACGTTACAAAATATTTATGAAATATAGTCGTGTAAAATACTCATGTTTATAGGAAAAAATAACTTGAAAAACAATGGGAAAGTTGTCTTTTTTAAATCATTCGTTAACTCGTCAAACGAGCCCGAACCAATATTTTACAAAATACCCCAAAAGCATACAACTTTAGTTCCCTGGGAGAATTTAAAAAATTACCATAGACTATTATACATTTACATTTAATTAAATCTTATATATCTATTAAAATTCTAACTAAATTTCTTTAATTTATAACAAATCTTTAAACACATACCATAACCCCTCTTCATCTCCTCTCTCTCCTCTTAATAATCCAGGCACCGCCTGGGTTGGTTCCGACCACCGGACATAATTTTCCGCAAGATTCCAGCGACGCCGCGCCATCACACGCCACAACACCACCACTTGATCCTTATATATCCTCACACCGGCACCATATCACCCCCTCACCATCACACAACCTCCGACGCCAACCCCCACCAAGATCTACCAGACATCATCACCTCGACATCACCAACATCACACCCATCTTTAACCGTCCGCTCCATCACACGTCATCTCCACACCAATGCCACGCCACCATCTTAACCCATACTCCTCTCCACCAACGACGAATGCAACCCACTTCAGTCTCCATCTAAGTCCCACCTTCATCACCCCTCTGGCCACCCAACTGCTGGCAACAGCCGACCTACCACATACCGTCGGCAGCAGCCAAGGTTACCCTACCAAGATCACCACCTTTTCACTACCTTTTCCAAGTTTGAGATTAACTTTTCTTTTATAAAAGATTTATAAATAATTGATGATGGTTTTGTTTAAATAAGTTTAGTTTTGCTTATTTTGTTATTCGTATGATGTCTTATTTTTCTTTTTGGTTAACCGTTCGAAAATGCACCAAAAAAGGGGTGTTTGTTTCTGCATGTTTCTGCCCAAAAGGGGTGTTTGTTTTGGTATATAACAGCCCCTGAGAGGGCGTTTGTTTACTGGTTTTACATCCCCACCGGGGGCGTTTGGATCTGCGTTTTATAGCCCAGTGGGGCGTTTGGTTCTATGGTTAGCAGCAGTTATGGCGCGTTTGGTTTAACTGCTGCACCACTAGGGTGCGTTTGGATTGACAAAACCCCAAACAGGGGTGTTTGGTTTAGGACAGCCCTTAAGGGGGCGTTTGTTTTGCTGTCCAGCAGCCCCTAAGGGTGCGTTTGGGACAGCGGTCCTAAATAAGGGTGCGTTTGGTTTTACTTATATTTGATGTTTATGTAAATTTGACTAATTAATTAATTATGAAACGCGTAAGTATTTGCGATATTGATTGATAAAAGTGGGAAAATAATGTATTTTATATACATGGGAGCGTTGTATAAACGGCGAGGTCATGCCGAAATTTCTATAAAATTTATATACTTAGTATTTTACGTTTAAAACTTTAATTATTTTGGAAATCCGATAAATGGACAAAGTTATATAGTTTTAAAACTATTAAATTGTAATTATACAATAACAAGATGAATAATCGGAAAGTATACTTTTACAAACGAGGTAACTATTTTAATTAAAACTCGTCAAGAAAACGAAATACTAAATTATAACATATTATTTTATAATTCCTGACTAAAGAACAATAACAACCTTTGTTAAAACTTTTGAAATATCATCAAGACTTTAAAACGTGTAGTTACTTTTAAGCAATAACTTTTTATTTATTTCATTTGGTGACTTCCGAACACGCGTCAAATTATGTTGTTTTAATTATTTCTCAAACG
>BQNB010164965.1:3251-14277 GCA_026074375.1 Tanacetum coccineum | reverse complement strand
CAACAGCTCATTCCCCATGATCAAATCCACACAACACATTTTCGCAATCACAAGGTTTCTTAACTTATATTAACTTCATTTATTCGTAGTTAACTAAATAAGCCCTAAAATACAATTCTTCATGCACAAGGTTTGAGCTAGCAACCTATTATGTATAGTAACATTGAATTATAAACTTTAATTTGCACTTGTTATGTGGTCATACATTTGCATTGAAGTCTTGTGTTGCATCATGCATGTCGTCATGTGGAAGAAAACATTAACTACAATCGTTATGTCATGTCATCTTACTATTGATTATTGTTGCATAAACTCCTCAAATAGCAAAGTTGTCGCACATACTACTTTATCTGGACAAATTTATTGTTTCCTATTAACTTTTCATGTCTTTTCTCTAAACTTTAACTGTAAATATTTTTGTTTGTGTTACATATTACTTGATGAAAATCATAACTATGAAAATACATTTAAAAACTAATTAATTAATATATTTTTCATTAAGTATTATATAACACAAACAAATATATATTTAAGTTTAAATTTAGAAGAAAATGACTTGAAAAATCAATAGGGGACAATAATTTTAAGACAGAGGGAGTAGTAATTTTGGAAACTAAAACCTAAGTACACCAACTTATTCTGCGCAGTTTAACAATTTGTAGAAAAGACAAGTTTTTTGAATATGCACAAAAAATGTGTGTTACAAATCTTGTTTTTTTTTTTTTTTTTTGAACATTACAAATCTTGTTTAATCTTATGAAATGCACCAGATGACCTGTATCCTGTATCATGGGTCCGCCACTGTCGGGATGGGTCGTGGACTGGTTAACATTATCGGTTATTAGTATTTTCCAAGAAACATATGATTTTTTTTTAACTTTTGTTATATGAAAATAATATGTAGGATTCAGGTGCACAAGTATTAGAGGAGACATGCAGTTATGTAAGAAGGTTACAAAGAGAAGTGGAAGACTTGAGCCAAAGGCTATCAGAACTTTTGCAGTCCATGGATACCAATAGTCCTCAAGCAGCCATTATTAGGAACTTACTTATTAATTAATGGAATTCTTCTAATTTCTTCTGCATGTGCATTTTATAACTTGAGTTTGTTAAAATACCTAAGAACTTCTAAAATTATGTTGTTATGCCGATTACAATAGTTGATCGTCACAAATATAGTTTTTTTCCAAACCTGCAAGGTTACTCGGTGAATACATACACTCACATTTACAAACATAATTTTACGATCATCTGATATTATTTGATCAAGTTATCTAAAATGCTTTAAGTGTCATAATGTAAAGTAAAAAATCGCACTCTTATACACAAATTAATCTATCGTTTATATATGCTAAGTGAGCCTCACATAATATTATTGTGATACGTTGATATCAAATTAATTAAACTATGTAATAGAAATATTTATAAAAATAAGTTACCATTATTTCTATACATGTATATGTGATTCTGGTTTTTTAATTTTAGCGTCATGGTATTCTGTTTTCAATGTGAATTCTTATTAAATAGGGTTAAGTCTATTAAATAGAAACGTACTTTTCAAAATATACACATCTAGTAAACACACTTGTTTTATTACTAATCTAGGTATTGAAACCGGTTACTTTGTGACGATTTAGTAAATATGACCTGCTGTTTTTCCACGTAGATAAATAATATTTTTAAAATTCCACATGGACAGTCCATGAGTTTTAACCTCTATGAATTTACTAAAATGCCCTCGTCTTCAACCTCCATGAATTTCATCCCACTCTTTTACGACTTTAACCAGCCATAACTTAACCCTTTTATAACTAAAAAAATGACCAAATCAAAAACCAAGAATGTTGCTGTGAAAGCATATTACAACTATCGATTTTATTATACATATGAGCCATAATTAACCCTTATGATCTGTACAAAGCATATTACAACTCGAAACCAATTTCGGATCTCAATTCTCAGCTACTCATTCCCAATGGAAGATCTTAAGCTATCATGTTAGATGATCATTCGGGTTTATTAATACTTAATCTACATACTTAGATAACTTCACATAATTAACACAACTTAATCTCAAATTCTCAATCGTCCATCCATCCTTGATGCATGAAGATCTCGAGATCAAGAAGATCCGAAATAGATCTATCCAAACTTAGAAAACCGCAAGCACTGGAATCAAAGTGAGGGGAGGAAGGTATGTGGAGACTTGAGAGTAAACTGAGAAGAAATTTATAAATCTCAAAGTCAAAAAAATGGAGATGTGATGAATAAAAAAGTCAAAGCACACAAGATGTCGAAGGAAACGAGAAGACAAAGAAGGACATTTTTGTCCACCCGACTAATAAAACTCCCATGTTTAAAATGCTTCACTCAAAAGAAATAATATAAAATAAAAAAATGGTGAGCATGAGAGCGCGTCATTTTCAAAAGTTACCCGGTGTAGCTTTGGAAATTTCTCTTCTTGAAAAGGAAGACTCGAGGGCTTTGAGCTCGAGAAGCGTTTGTCATCTCTTCTAAATCTCAGGCTTAATTTTTGAAAATGTTCAAGTTTAAATAATAATGAGCTATTGATGCATTCGTTCGGAAATTGGCTTGTGTATCAAAATCACTGATGACTTACATGATCTCTCATCAATACAATATTTAGATGTGGTACTTCATCCCTGAGTCCATTGATGACCATTCAGTTGACGATTTGAATACATTCAAACCAGTCACCACATCATGTTAAACAAGTCTCCCGAACAAAAAATGGATAACAAACGAGAAATAAGCAAGGCGAAGAAGATATTATATTTTATAGTCCCACAACTGCCACTAAAGGAAAGAGCTTATAATAAAAGAGTCAAATCCTGATGCAAGGCGAATCTTCTGAATTAAGTCGACCCCCAGTTTCGAGTTCATGAAAAAGGTTCCTACCCCCTAGTAACTGCTCCACATCATTTGCTAGATTTAGGAAGAAATATATCACTGGTTTTTCTCCTCAATCACTAACCTTAATCAAATTATTGATGTTGTGGAAACTCACTTAGTTCTGATGTTAGAGGTTGTAAAAGAACACTAAAGTAAAATGATCAATGGAATCGGGATATACATGGTAGATAAATGAATATTTTGTCTATAAACCCATTGTGGCAAACGGAAAAGAAGAAAAACGCTTGTGGATCAAAGACTTTGCATAAACCCCCATGTGCATTTTCTAGGAGTCCAAGAATCAAAAATGACACGTCTTTGACTTTTTTAGGCTCAAAACATGTGGGGTAATTTTGTCATTTGGATAATGTTTCAGTAGGCTCGGGTCTTTCTGTGAGGTCTCCTCTCTATGTAGCGACCCCAATTTTTTCTCAAATGAGTCTTTGGTGCGATGAGATCTTTATTATTATCAAATAAATTTAGAAAAATGTAGGGTGAAATAGTATACATGGTGAATATTTATGGGCCTCAGGACCAGAGTTTCTAAGCTCGCGCGAGATATGAATAGACGGTTCGAGAGACTTTCATGCAAGTTGCTATATGACTCCTACATTAGTTTTGGCAGACATGAACGCTGTCAGGAAGGAGCAAGAAATTGATGGTTCTATTTGTTAAATAACATTAAAGGCTAATTATTTTAACTCTTCATGATGCTACAGGTTTTGTTGACCTCCCCTATTGGAGGGTGTATGTTTAACTTGGAGAAATAAAAGCAAGTACTAAGCTTAGTAAACTCAACCGTTCCATATTTCAGAGATGTGTTTGGTTGCTCCAGACATTCGTACACACACATTTGTTCTTGACTAAATAAGTCAGACAACACCCCTATCCTCCATCATGTTTGACAAAATTAATTTGGCCCCCTTCGTTCAAATTGTATATTCATGGCTCTTGAGAGATTGTATATAGACGATCCCTCATCAGATTTCGAAATGGGAATTTCTCTCGACTCCAATAATTCCAGATTCCCTATCAAAGTCAAGAAAAGGTTCTGTATTCTCAAAGAGCTAAATTCGGCAATGGAACAAACACAACAAGACTACAGGAGAGAAACAGAAAAGCTGCAGCTCTTGAGGAATTACCTCCATTGAATAAGAAAATTTGATGAGTCTCCGCTTCGCCTTCTTGACACAATAATCAGCCTTAATCTTCTTTATGAGATTGAAATCATAATATAAGTTCGCTTCGATGGATCTCATCCAAAAGCTCGTCAAAAGGGAAATTGAAGGGGAGAAAACACAAATTCTTCATGGTTAAATCAATCAGAAAAGACGAAATACAGATGATCAATGGTAATATGGTTGTATGCAAAGGATTAACAGACCCTAGTTGATCAAGAGAAGCATTTTTTCAATTTTACAAAGTCAAAAATCCAAGCCTAAGACTCCGTGTTTCGTCCAACCTTCTCATACTCAAACCCTGTAATAGCATGGATCGGATTATCCTGAAAGACTGGTGATCATGAAGACATAAGGAGGGCCGTTTGAGATTGGGTAGTAGTAAATCTCCTGGTGCTAGACAGATTTTCCTTTGCATTATGTGAAAAAATATTGGGACATCAATAAGAAAGGGACCTGCACGATTTCATTAATTCCTTCTTCGCCTCATGTGATATGCCTTATGGAGGAAACTCCTCCTTCTTTACCCTTATTTCCTAAAGTTAAACAATCCTACTCCCATCACGATTTCGTCCTATATCGCCCATTGGCATCCACTACAAGATCATTGCCTAAGAATTCTAGCAAACCGGATTACTAAAGTGTTTGATAGAGATTATTAGTAAAAGGCCGATCAACATTTATTAGAGGACGTCAAATTCTTGACGTCCTTATCATGTTCAGTGAAATCATAAAAATGGCACAACACACAAAGAAAAAAACAAACAGCTTCTCATTTTAAGTGGAATTTGAGAAAGCTTTTGGACTCTATTAGCTTGAATCACTTAAATCATATTCTCGACAGACTCGGATTTGGACTTAAATAGCTTCTTGGATCAAAACATGACCTTTCATCTTCATAGCCTCTATTCATGTCAATTGTAGCCCGTACGTCCGAAATCTCTATCCAATATGTGGCCTTAAGTATAAAGGAGAACCCCTATCTCCATTTCTTTTCATTCTTGCATGAAGGTCTTCATTAATGCCTTCGCTGAATGCTGTAGGTAATAGAACTAATCAGTGGTATTAATATTAATAACTCGTCTATTAATATTTCCCAGTCTTTTTTTTTGCAGATGATTGATAATTACAACTGCTGGAACGCTAGAGATCTGGAAAATATCATCATGCTCTATGTTTTCTATACTGCTTACGGGCTCAAGATTAACATCCACAAATCCTAATATCTACGGTAATTGGGGTTAACGAGGGATGAGGTTTTATAATATGGCTAGTAACGCGGGATGAATTTGTATGTAATACCTTTTTAATTATCTTGTCTTCCTATTGGGCTCCACATATAAATCCATTGTCCAGCTGATATGAAGTTGAATTGATCATACATTTGCTCGAGACTCACAACTTGGAAGAGCCAGTCCTCCTTTCTATACGGTCGTCTGACCCTGTATCAAGTCCTGTGTGAGAAAGTCTCGGCATCTATTATCTCTCAATTTTTAGAGCCCTGAATCGTTTCCTCACTGATGGGAAAAGAATTCGTCTAACTTCTTTGGGGATGGTAATCAAATGGCAAGAAAATGACATGGGTCAGGGTCTATTATCTTAAATATCTTATGATAATAGAGGGGTTAAACATTGGTAGTCTTAAAGCTTTTAACCCTCTCTTAAATAATAGCGCAGGAGGTTGTTCACTTCACCAAATGATTTATGGGTTTAAAGTCGTTTAAAGCGTCATAGTCATGGAAGGAGTGTAGAGTGTTTGTTAATAATGGTTCAGTTTCAAGGGTACATGGCCTAAACATCTGTTGAATCCCTCAAACTCCCTTCAATCAAGGGTATCATTTTGAATAATTATTATACGTTTTAAAATGCTGGATGTGGAACTCGTATTCATATTTAGAGCAAGTTATATGGGTTGGCGACACATACCTTCCTTATCAGGTACAATTACTTTACGACTAGGATCTAGACAAAGATTGTCTCATCACCGATCGTATCATTAATGGTCAATGTCATTAGAATTGGTGTAGCACCAATATTGGTGAACGAAATCTTCTTTTATTTCGCGACATGCTGAATGAGATTGTCCAACTCAATATTTTGGCTAGCGAAGACACAAGTGGTTTTGGAATCTTGGCCAAATGGTACTTCACGCTAAAGTATGCTCGTAATAAAATTGACCAAAAGACTCTTCCTTACATCTGTTACTTCTTGGACAAAATCATTCCCCAAGGAGAGAGCGTCTAATTTTTATTGGAATGTCATTAGATCGGCTTCCTCACATGTTGAATCTCTCTTTGCGTTGAATGGATATTCCACTATTCTTTTCCTCTTGTAATGCAAACGTAGATCGTCATCAATTTACACATTGAATGCCTTAATGCTTCTGATTTATGAAACTCGTGTAAATAGATTGGTGCGAAATCACTTTGTCCAAAATTTATCACTTTGAGGCGGTTAAAGATGTTTATCCTCTTGGCATGCTCTAAAAAAAAGAAACAAAGGCTTTCATCATTTCTACCCTGTCTTTTGGTGGCTTTGAGTTCCGAAATAGTGTTTATCTTTTAAGACTCCTCAAGCCCCCCCCCCCAATTGAGGAAAAGTGACATTTTATAATTATGTTCGTATCTAACTTCATTTCTTGGCTCCATCACAGAGGCAAATTTGATTTATCCTGGACGGAAGGGCTGAAGTCCCCTCAATGACATCGTGTTTTGAACAATATTTGAATGCCTTATTTCAAAGGCTGCTTCTTGTCTCGCCTTCTTCCCTCAAGGCTTGTTTTGGGTTTCTTCAAAAACCACTCGAGTGAAAACAGGTGGTTCGGACTCCGTGGTGGTGGGTTTTTCTTTGTGCGGAGTGAAAATCGAATGTTCGGAACTCCGTTTTCAAAAGTTTTTTCAACCCTATTATTCCCTCGCAGTTAAAGTCCTGGGTTGCATCGTTATGCTTTTATTTTTTGTAATTCATATGTACTTTTAAGTTTCTAGCTCATTGCTAGACTCTTTTTTTTAATATATTAGCAGTCGTTCAAAAAAAAACAAATTAAAAGAGTGTTTAGAGGCTTCTATATATAAACAACAGTGAATCACGTGAACTAGGTACTCAGATTTCGGTGAGAATGTAGGAGTTTGACGTACATTCTTCCTAGAACATAAACTGAGACATATATATGAAATACACATACATGTTCAATTTGTTTGGTACGTTCATTGTGACAAGATAGTATATCTAAATACCTTATATGCCTAGCATATGTGGCAAGTGAAAATTGATTGTTTACGACTTTACGAGATAATATCTTGTTGTCACATGTTATGTGTTGATGTCTTTGAATATGGATATTACAAGATCGCTTACGTAAATGTACATGATTCCTGAAGACTTGTATGTCCTAATTAATAAGAAGCTTGGATACAAAGCAGGAACTACATGTATCATATCATATGCTTATTATATCGTAAATGTCTTAATTGAATCGCTGAGAGATGATATGCCGCCACCATGCGCGATGTGACAATATTTGTGAAATTGGAGTGCAAGAGTTCTTAAGTACCTCAACGTGACTCTATATGATCACTATAGCAGACGGCTCATTCTTATGATAACAGAATCAAAATAAGCAATCTTAAGCGGTCCCATTTCCTCTATAAGTAGTTTAATCAAGCAAACTCAAACAACCCCTGTTAGCTACATTTGCAATAAGCAATCTAAAATATCCATTACAAGCAGTATTAATAAGCAAAACATCCTCTATCTCTTAAAAAAACAAGAGACATTAAGATGTTTTAAGACACCTCATTTCCATCTAGTTTAATAAGAGACTCTTGCTTCTTACCGCAACGATCAGAAAAACAAACGTTTTTTACGGTGACGGCCTTTTACCATCTCTTAATGACATGATAAAAACTAACACAGTTTTTGAGTCAAACATCTGACGACGTCGTCAAATTAAGAGATTGTTAAGAGTGATTAGTAAAAAACGAAATACCACCTTAGCAATATTCCACTTATGTAAGTCAAATTGAAAATAAGTGATACCTATGGTGTCATAGCTGCAAATTTCCTTTGAATTTACTCCGTAATACAAACTTTTTTGTTTTAACTTTAAACAGTTTTTAGACGCACACTTGTCATAAGTCTTATGACCAAACATGACAATCAAGCAACTAAACTTCCAATAAACCGTTTTACATCATGCCATGTATGTTACATACAGTCTTCAAGTAGTTCGTTTAACCTGTATTCTTTAACTTGATAGTCTAACTTCATTCTAGTTGTTGACAGAATTATTTTGAATACTTGATTAACCTCTTGAACTCTTCTTGAAAGCCTATTGTTTTTTTGGCCAATGTAATACACCAAATCACTAAAACAAGATTTTAGCTATCACCACCTTCAACACATGCTTAAGAGCCAACAGGGTTACTGTTGGGATATGTCCATATCATAAATAAATATACGGCTGGAATTATGTGAGCCTATGGGGGCACATGCGTTTACACAGAGGATACGTTTATTAATGTAATTAATATTTTTATTAATTATATTAATATGTTTCACGAAATAATTAAACGGTCTTTAATTAGAACGTTAGACGTTAGATTTAATTAATAGATATTAACAAGTGAGGGACTTGTTAACCCGTGGGGTGTTTGTTGTAGACCGGTCGAACAAGAAAAGGAAGAGGGGTCTGAATGTTATTTCTAGCAAACAATAGGAGGTGTTTGAGTATGACTTAAAGACCAAGTCATTGGGCTATATAATGAACCATATTTGTTCATTAATAAGGGACGACACATATTTTATCCCTAAAGAGTTTCAACGCATTACACATGCGTATTGATGATTGTCATATGCATGTATGCATAACCACGTGTATGGATACTTGGAAACAAAAGATTCCTTTCTTTCTCCTTGATAAGTAAATCGACAGAAAACATATATAAGATTTTGTTCGATTACTTTAATAATAAAAAAGAAACAAGAACAATGTGTTCAGTTGTTTATTCGTGAAGAAAGGACTAGCATTCTAGCGTATCTCGGTGACGTGTAGTGTGTGCATACCATAGAGGTTATCTACTTTGGTAACTTGTTTGGTCTAACATGGTATTTATATTAAACACACGCGTATATTCAAGAATGTGGTTTCATTTATTGCTAAAAGGTACACACTTATTGATCCCTTTGTTAATTACATATTCTATACGTGTTTTATCTTTTCCGTTGCGTACTCGTGATATATTTAATGGTTAAATAGATGTAAAAACCCAACAGTTACAACGTCAACTAAAGCTTTTTATTGTATGTTGTTAGGATAATGATGTATGTTCCATTTTGATGTTTGCACTTTGTTTCCATGAGGCGACGATGGAAAACCGACCGACTAATGGTGAGTTATAGCATCATACGAAGGTCAAGCGTTCACTTGTTGTTCAATGACTCGACTTATGGTGTTAGGTGATTTATCTATCATGTGTTAGTTCTAAGATCAGTCGTAAAACTGAAATATACATGTAAATATGTACTCGCAAAATGTTAAGTGTGAAAAAAATGGCCCATTTAAATTGTAGCAGTGAGTAAGAATCTAAGTTGGTCTATTTGGTTCACTTATTCATTTCTATTAATGGGCTACGTACAGTTCAATTATCTTCTTAGCATGTTTCAAAAATCTTTTGTATCTCAAGAAAAGATCAAACACATGTCACGAGTAATCCACAAGAGTTGTGAACTCACGAGAACACCTTGAGCCCGGGTGCCTTTTGGCACCTATCATTATCCACCCCTCAAGAAATAGATCCAACAACTCTCTTGACCCAGTGGGGGAATCAACCAGAGTGAGCACGAGTTGGGACTCGAACCCGTGACATTTTATCTACAAATTCTCTTCAGTGAGCTCATAGATTTTCCGAGGTGAATTAATTCCGTAAGAAAATTGTGACAACATAACATAGCTGATAATATATTGTGAGAAATAAAATGTCGAGTTAAGATATTTCATGAGCAATCTCTAAAATAACACTAATATGTCTGTTTATTTAAATCATTATATCAATATTATCACATTAAACAATATAGTACCATTTTCATTGATGTCTAGTGGTAGATAATTTCATATGAGAAATGAAAACTGTATCTTGTGTCTCTATTTACGTTTAGTTCAATGTTATAAAAGTTGATAGCGTTTGACATATTTAATGCTTGTAGAAAAGATGGAAACTGAAACAAGTAATAGTGAAATAAAAGAAAAAGTAATGTCAGGACATAGCCAAAAGGCAAGAAACTACAGATACCCAAACCATCATAGCTAATTAATGTCCAACTTCAATTTGTTAACGTGTTGATGCCATAGCAGAAGTGTAGATGATCTAACGGCTACTAATTTCCTTAGTGTTAGCCTGTATATTATTATTATTATGTAATCTTGTATTAGGCTTTAGCCCACATCTAGAATATTCATGTATCTGTATATTAGGCATCGTATCATGTGATAATATCAAAAGAGATTATCCCTTCCTACATGGTATCAGAGCCAAATATCGATCCTCCCCATACCCTAATTTTTTTTTCGATCATTCAAGTTTCCTATATTGTTGTGTTGGTGATTTGTGCCCGGTCACAAATCCACACGTTTGATTCAAGAAATTCGTGCTTTAGGTCACGAGTTTGTGGTTCTTTTTTATGTTTCTGGTGATTCGTCTTTGGTACTGCCTTTTTCACTCCTCTAAGTAAGCCCACTTTTCATACAATTGTTTATAGTGTTATTCATTCTTATCCACTAATATTCATACAGTGCTATTAATAAGAGACACAAACCCAAAACCCTAATATTCACGTAATACATACTTTTTTGTTACAATGACTGGAAATACCACGAATGCTCTCTTGGCTAAACTCATTGAACAGTTGGGATCTTTAAATGGTACTAATGATACAAA